>CAUYON010093540.1:0-17379 GCA_963573935.1 Arctocebus calabarensis
AAGGAAATCCTCAACCTCCTGAAGAAGGTTTAAGCCAGGAAGCAGAAGGAAATCCCAGAGGAGGGCCTATTCAGGCTGGCCAGGGATTTAAAGAGGACACTCCGGTTAGGCATTTGGACCCTGAAGAAATGATAAGAGGAGGAGATGAGCTGGAAAGGCTTAGGGAAGAGATAAGAGTAAGAAACAAGTTTGTGATGATGCATTGGAAGCAAAGACACTCTCGCAGCCTTCCTCAGCCTGCTTTAGGTCTTGAATTCATTTTTGCCTGATGAGAAAATCTGGCCTTGGCTTTCTTTCTGTTAGCATTTTCTGATGTATCTTTGACCTTCATTTTACTTTTAATGATCTGGTGGAATTTTGTTTTAGGTAGTTTTCTTGTTACCAAGATCTCATTGGATTTTGGATTTTGACCCATTTTTTAGGTCTAATTTTCAATTGAGATGTTTCACACATATGCATGGACATATGCTCATTCCATATTGTAAAGTAAAACATAACAGGTTACAAAGCAGCATATTTAGTATCAGCTCATATATGTAGGTTAAAATTCCAAATTGTGTGTGCGTGTGCATGTGTGTATATATACATACATATAACATATATCATAAACTTAACCATGCTTATTTCTGTGTGTTTTGAAATTTTTTTCTTTTTGTCTTCTCTTATTTTTTTGCTTTTTGCTTATATGTATTTTTTAATGAACTTGTGTCACACACACACAAAATTAATTACTTTTTTTTGTAAGTAAGAGTCAACAAAATAATTTGCAACCAGCTTATAGAGGGCAATGGGGGCACCTAAACTTTTAAATGAAAAAACTACAAAAAAGTAAAGAAATGTAAACTCCACATTACCTTTGGTGCTTATAGCTAGAGGAATAAACTGGCAATTATTACAAAAAAAAAAAAAAAAGAAAGAAAAGGTTTGAGTGCTACCATGTACCAGGCACATTTCCAGCTTTTAGAGAGATGGAGGCAAACATGATGGAAATGTCCCTCTCCTCATGGAGTTCATCCTCTAATTCAGGAGGTGAAAGCAGCGTAGCGATAACTGGAAAACTAAAACCAAACAAACAATAAATAGATAAATGAGATGAATATAGAAACTACCAGGCCGTACATTTGGTAAAGAATTGAGCTAAGTCGTGGACTCTCAATTCTCTGCTTCTGAATCCGGCACCCGTTCCTGCAGCTCACGCTGCCTCAGAAGGCCAGGCAGTGAAGGTGCCTGGGTCCCAAGATGCACCCAGGGGGAGTGTGGTGGCAAAACGGAGATACAGGAGCCTTTGTGCACACTGGAGAGAAGCCGGCCATGAGAGGGAGGAGGGGCCCTGGGCACTTGAGCTTAGGGCTGACAGGGAGGGCGCAGGGTGGGGCTGATCACGGGGGAACTGTCCCCAGGCCTTATGGAAGGACGATTGTCTGTGCCTGGGACCAGGGCATGCTAATGAGGGTGGATGTCTATTAACAGGGCTTTGGTCATAGCACCCAGTACATGAATCTTGCCTCATTAAAAGGACAAACAATTCTTACCTCACCCAGTTGCTGTGACACAGGGACCTCTGAGAAATTGAGGCTCCCGCCCCCTGAAATCAGGCAGGGAGCTGCAGTATCCGCTGTTGCCTGAGCCTGAGGGCTTGGTGATGGGGGAGCAAGGGGAGTGGTGAGGAAGCACAGGTGGTTAAGATTTGGCACTTCTTAGAATGGACATGAGCACATCAGGACATGCCGGTGGAGGAACAGACTCTGTGCCTCTACTCTCCTACTTTCTCCAGCTGTGGCCTTGGGTGTGAGACTGGCAAACCCAGATTAATAAACGAGGTGTATCAACATGTGCCATGCACACACATGTGCAGGGGACTCGAGGATGTGCAACTCAGAAGCTGTTAGGAACTTGGCTCATATAGAATGTAACAAAGGACAATAAATGTATATAGAGGTGACAAGACCCCCAAAAGGGGATTTAGGGATGCAGGGGGCAGCAAATTGTGGGAAGATAAACCTATGGGGGGAACTAGTGGAGGGTGAGGGTTATTTAGTGAGACTTGTTTTATGGGTTCTTCTGCTGTTGTCTCAGGGCTACAGTGACCAAAGTTATCTACCATGAATGAGACTCATTCTGTTCCTCCTGGTAGGGAGGAGAACGGCAGAGAGGTTTTTCTTGGGTCTGCTTCTCAATCATCTTCAGCTCCAAGTGCTTCTAAAAGTGATGTGTTTTGGGATGGCATATTGTGGTCCCCTACAACACAGTGGCACTATAACACAGAGGGAGATTTAATTTCATACTTGACCTGGTGTGAGCAGATCAAGATGAGCAGTCTTGAATAGACTTGATAGAATAAACCTATGAAGGTGGGCAGAGGCAGGTGAGCCAGCAGAGGAGCAGCACTGGGAAGCCAAGGGTGAAGGGAGGTCAAGGTGAAAGGCATCAATGAGGTCTTGCCCCAGAGAGGTGACAGGATGAAGACCAAGGCCAGGCACTGAATCTGTGATTGGGAGCCACTGGCCTTTACACCAGCAATTTCTAGTCCCCAGAAGTTGGGTTAGGATAAAGTGAAAGAAAGATGACCCAGCAGAGGTAGAGGAGACAGAATCAGAGGAGATATTCTAAAGAGATCTTATGGTGCGAAGAGTGAGAGAGAAGAGTTGGCATTTTGAATAGGAAGCGGGATTATGGGGATGACTGGTTCCCTTTGCTATTAGTTTAGTTTTAAGGCTGGGGAAATTAAATACATTTGTGTTCTGAGGCTAGGACATTATGGAAAAGGAGAGGCCAAGTGGAAAGAGAGAAGGGAAAATTAGAAAGTCTACTACAAGAGGCAAGTTCATGCAAACACAGGCCTGGTGCAGTGGCTCATGCCTGCAATCTCAGGACTTAGAGAGGCCAAGTGGGAGGATTTCTTGAGGCCAAGAGTTCAAGATTGGCCTGGGCAATATGGTGAGACCCCCGTCTCTGCAAAAATTTAGAAAACTAAGGCAGGTGTGATGGTGCATACATGTAGTCCCAGCTACTCAGAAAGGTGAGGTGATAGGATCTGAGAACAGGAGTTTGAGACCAGCCTGAGCAACACAGTAAGACTTTGTCTCAAAATAAAAAAAAGAAAGAAAGAAAGAAACCACACACACACACACACACACAGGACAATAGGTTACCTTTTTTTTTTCTTTTTCAGTTTTGACTGGGGCCAGGCTTGAACCCACCACCCCCGGTAAATGGGGCAGGTGCCCTACTCGTTGAGCCACAGGTCCTGCCAAATAGGTTACCTTTTTTCATAAACAGAAAAACACCATTTCCAGTGAGCTGAGAGGGAAGAGCTCCTGCATGCTGGTTCATCTGTAAGGATTCGGGGGAAGGGAGACGGGGTGGGCAGGAGGCTGACAGCCCTGGACTCTACTTTTTAGGGAAGAAGGCAGGATGGTCAGGGGAGTTCCAGTTCCTTCCAATACTGTGAATTAGCACAGACTGCCAGTTCCCTCCCTGTCAAGATCAGAGAAACAAGAAAGGAGACAGCAGGAAATCATGAAAGAAAAGATAATTTTTGTAAATCTAATTTGTAAAGAGAAGCTGCAAATATCTCATGAGTAAAAGAAGAAATCCTAATGGAA
Organism: Arctocebus calabarensis; assembly: GCA_963573935.1. Taxonomy (NCBI): domain Eukaryota; kingdom Metazoa; phylum Chordata; class Mammalia; order Primates; family Lorisidae; genus Arctocebus; species Arctocebus calabarensis. Next base: position 3,606 of record CAUYON010093540.1, read on the forward strand.
ATTTTCAAAATATTTAGGTCTGCATGTTAATGAAAATACGAAATCGTAAAACTTGTCAGAAGCGGAGAAGGTGGAGTCACCAGAAAGTCAAAGCAATAAATGTTTCTGTTAGGAAAGAGGGAGGGGTGAAAACATGTGTCCTCGGTGTCTAGCTCAAAAGGAGAAAAGAGAACAAAGGAATAAACCCAAATAAAATAGAAAGAATAAGATTACCAAAAATGACAAAGAAACCCATGAAATAGAAAACATAATTCAATTGAGAAGAGCCTAAAGGAAAGTCTAATTCAATAAAGCCTCAAGTGGGTTCTTTAGAAAGGCCAATAAAATAGATAAATCTCCAGTAAGGCTGGATCAAGAAAAAAGGAGACCACAGCACTAATACCATGAATGAAAATGGACACAATGATAGATAAAGTGGGGTCCAGAAAGGGAAGTGGAGATTGCTATCAACAAGTTCATGCCAGCAAATTGAAAATGCAGACAAAGTGGACCAAACAATGTACTTTTTAGAAATACAAACAAGCGGGATAAAATGCTACTTTTAAAAAGTAAATGTGATGGTTAATTTTCTCTGTCAACTTGACTGGGTCATGGGAGGGTCCAAATATTTGGTTTAAACCTTATGTCTGGGTTTGTCTGTTAAGATATTTCTAGGGCTGCCTAGGTCAATTTCTTGTGAATTTCCTAGGCCTCATTTCCATGAATGGACTGTGTCCATTATTGATATATTCATTCACCTTGCCCCGGGCAGAAGGGACTGTATTCTTTTGTTTCCTGGCCAAGGAACCCATACACCTATATATACCCTGAGACTAGAGGCCTAAAGGAGGAGATGGGGAAAGACCAGGAGAGAAACGGAGAGAGCTTCTCTATCCCCACTTGAATTCTCTCCCTCTACCAGGAACTTTAGTGTTTTCTGTAAATAAATTCTGTCTTACCACTGGGGCGGTGGGGAGGGGGGATAATGTAATGAAGAACAATAAAATACATGTATTTAAAAAAAACCAACAACAACAACAAAAAGATATTTCTAGGAAAGATTAGCATTTGGGTTCATTAAGGGAGTAAAGCTGGTCCTCCTGAGTAAGGGTAGGGTTTATCTAATCTTTTGAGGGCTTGAATAAAACAAAAAGTTAGAGGCAGACTGGATTCGCTCTCTGCCTGATCATACGAGCTGCAAGAAGGATCTTCTCCTGCCCCACGGCCCTTCTGGTTCTCAAGCCTGCGACTCAGACTGGCTCCTCACCATTGGCTCTGTGCCTCTCAGGCCTTCAAACCACAGGATCTCCCAGAGGTCACCCATCAAGTCAGCATACACAGGGAAAATTGGAAATTGTACTTTATTTACAAAATATTCCTTACAAAATTTTACAAAATGTTTACAAAATATTCTCTACCTGTTGGCCACCTCTTTCTAAAATTTTGGGAGGAATATTTTTAAAATAAAGATACATTTAGCTACAACTTCTTATTTTCCTTATGCATGGTGGCTTCAGGGGCGACCTTTGGAATATCCCGTACATCACTGGCTTTTCTGGGTGTCTTGCCCACAGATAACAGATCATAATGATGCTCAGCCTCTGTAGCTGCATGAGCCAATATCTCATAATAAATCTGTCTGGGTAGAGAGAAGATTAATTGATAATATTTCTGGTTCTGTTTCTCTGAGGAACCCTGACCAACACAGTGAAGCACTCACTTCAGTAAGGAAGGAGGTGTGGCAGGATGGGAGAGGTGGATGCTACATATAAATAAGTGTAAACTACTGTCAGTGTTTGGTTCTCCTATAGGATGAGAGGTTCAAGAAATGTATATTAGAACTATTTACTTCCTTAAATGGGGCACTTTGCAGGGGCCAATGATCAGAGTGTTTCAAAAATCAAGAATTATAACAAATTCAATTCTCTGCAGTTGAGGCCCTCAAAAAAAAAAAAATTCAAGAAAAATAAAACAAGGCCATTTCCATCAGGTCTTGAGAGAATGATAAGGAGTTATATAGCTGCAATGGGAAAGAGAAAATAAGGTGTGAGTTAAATCAAGAAGACAAACATGTGGGTTGACTGCTCTGGTACACAGTGGGGTGGTTTGCAGGATGTTAAGCTGGACAGTAAACTTGTATTTTCTTCCTCTGTTCAGGTGAGTGGGGTATAAGAAAGTTACCATCACTGGTGTTCAAAAGGAAAGTTATCACTGACGTAGTGAGTGTAGCTGCCTACAGGCATCCCACTGTTACCCAGGAAAGGTCAAATAAACAGAACTTCTATATTTTAAAGATCCTCTCTTAGTTGTTTAAGCTACTATAAAAAATATGACAGACTGGTGGTTGGAAGTCTGAAACCAAACTTGTTGGTTTCTTACAAGGTCCTCTTCTTACAAGGACAATAGTCGGCTTGGAATTGGGCCTCGTTTTAACTTAATTGCCTCTTTAAAGGTTCTATCTCCAAATACAGTGACACTGGAAGGCACTGGAAGTTGGGACTCCAACACAGGAATTTGGGAGGGGACATAATTCATTCCATAACAGATCCAAAGGAGAAGCTTCCAGAACCCAAGAAAGAACTGAGAGGAGGTGTTTGTTGCCCTGGGTCTGTGAGTTAGCTCATACCTGGCAGTTTTGATTCAGGGCTCTAGGGTTGGTGTGCAACCCTACAAGGGGACAAGAGCATGTGAATATGTGAACACAAAGTGGTTGGAGTGCAGGACCTGGTGCCAGTGCTCTCATCATACGTACAGTGGAGAAAATAGACCCTAATGCCCCATGTGAACTGGGCTGAGGTTCTAGCATTGAGCTTGCTGAGTAACTGATGGACTGGGGCGTACTGGTTGCACTTTGAACAACATGAGCAACACATCCAATGAACTGAAGAGACAGTTGCTATTGTCCACCTTAGGCCATGGAAATAGGTGAGTCTCAGCAGGGTCATGTAACTTTCCAGAGACCAGCTCTCGAAAATGAAGGAGCCAAAATTCAGTGCAGATCTGCCCAACTTTCAAGCCTTCTACTTTCCATAAGAATCTCTCATAAGATCATCTTAGGCTCTGTGATGGTTAATTCTATGTGTGAAGTAGACTGGGTTATAAGGTGCCCAGATATTGGGTCAAACATTATTCTAGGTGTGTTTGTGAGGGTATTTTTGGATGGGATTAACATTTGAATTAGTAAAATGAGTAAAGTCTTGGAGGCCTAAAGGGGGCTTTTGCTCTCTCTGCCTCTCTTCATGCTGAGTATTACTCTCCTCTTACCTTACTTCTCAGCCTCCACAACTGTCTGAGCCAATTCTTTATAATAAATCTCTCTATAAATAGACAGACCTTCTCTATCTCTCCAGAGCCCAGACTACTATAGACTCACAAACACTTGACACGTTTTTCCATATGAATTGATAAGCTATTCACAAATCACTCCTATTAGCACAATAAAAAGTAAATTAAAAGCAATTCAATTCTAATTACTATGTTTAATTGAAAATAACAATGCAGTATTCCCCCTCTTATCTGCAGTTCTGCTCTCTGCAGCTGTACTTTCCATGGTGTTAGTTATCTGCAGTCAATTGTGAAAATATTAAATGAGATATTCTAGAAATAAACAATTTCTAAGTTTTAAACTGCTTGCTCAGAATGAGTAGGTGAGGAAATCTCACACTGTCCTGCTGCACCTTGCCTGGTCCTGCCCTGGACAGGAATCCTCTCTTTGTCTGAGGACAGCAATTCACGCTGTCTATACCACCTTCCCCCTTAGCCACTTAGTGGCCAGTCAGGTTATCAGATAGATTGGTGTGGGATCACAGTGCTTGTCTCAAGTAACTCTTGTTTGACTTAATAATGGCCCCAAAGCAGAAGAATAGTGATGCTGGTATATTGTTATAATTATCCTCTTTTATTATCAGTTATTGTTATTAATTTCATACTATGCCTAATTTATAAATTCAACTTTATCATAGGTATGTCTGTATCACAAAAAAACACAGTATGTATAGAATTCAGTATTATCTTCAGTTTTGGTCATTGATTAGGGATCTTGAAACATATCCACTGAGGATAATGGGGGGCTACTGGATCACACTTAAAAACTGTTCTGTGTCTCAGATTTTTATGATTTAAGACTGGCTTTTCCTTAAAAATTTGAATGGGCTTGGCACCCATAGCTCAGTGGTTAGGGTGCCAGCCACGTACACTGGGGCTGGCAGGTTCAAACCCAGCCCGGGCCTGCTAAACAATAATGACAATGGCAACAACAACAAATAGCCGGGTGTTGTGGCGGGTGCCTGTAGTCCCAGCTACTTAGGAGGCTGAGGCAAGAGAATCACTTAAGCCCAGGAGTTTGAGGCTGCTGTGATGCCATGGCACTCTATCAAGGGCAACATAGTGAGACTCTGTCTCAAAAGAATAAAAGTAAATAAAAAAATTAAAAACTTGAATGAAGCCTCTTTTAAACTTTTTTTCCAATTCTGAACATCAAATTGTGCTTATCAGGTAAAAGGATGAGGCTGATGTTTGTGAGTGACCACTTTGCACTCAACAGTGGCCTGACATCCCCACCTGTCATCACAGGTTAATGCCTTCAACCTGTGGGGAATGGATGGTTTCCGTGAGACCAGCTCCTTGGCTGGGAAGTTGCTCCAGTTTGTCAGGATTTTATAAATCCACAGGGTATCTTTAGCAGGCAAAAGGCTGGATTCCAAATAGGGCTGGATCTGGATGAACTTCTCAGGGCCTTAACAATTGGACACGTGGGAGACAGCAGCGCTCCACGTGTAAAGAATCCCGGCTGGGCAATTTCACCCAGATGCTTTCCTCCCGTCCTGCCGAGCTGTCAGACCCGGGAAGCCACAAGACTGCTGAGGGCCTCTGACTTCAGGGGACATCCCAGTCCCCTGTCTGAGCCCCGTGGTTGTTGAAACCATGAGGTGAGCACTCTGCTTTAATCACAGTTCTCCTTGGTAGCACTTAAAAATGTAGTTGATGAATTTAACAAGAAACACATGTTTTCATTTAAATTACAATTAGCAATTAGAGAGTTAAGTGTGCCCTAGATAGAATATATAATCATTGTTGAGTTTGTGGCATATCTACTTTACTGTTGCCATTTTTCTTTTATGTTTTTATAGTAAATTGATGTAGAAACTATGAGAGAACCTCTAGCTAAATAAAGCTGCTGGATTAGCGTTTTTTGGCATCTGTAGAAACTAAGGTCGCCAGTCTAGGCCCAATGCGGACGCATCGCTTGGCAGGTTTCTCTGTTTTAGGCAGATGAGAAGAGCAGACATTTTACTTACTCTCTGACCAGTTTAAATTGGATAATTTGCTAATGGTGGTTACAGTATAAATTATATACTTCTGAGCAATGATAGATTGGCTCCATCCACCTACTGCTTGGTATGATTTCCTGAAAATTCAGAAAAGGAAAGCAAGCTACTTTCTCCTTCAGATCCTCTTGAATGTTCCACAGTGAAATGACGATTTATTTCAGGTTTCCAGTGAAGATTATTTTAAAAAGAAAAAAAAAAAAAAACTTTGGCCAAGAAAAGGTGCCAACACATACCATTTGGGTGATGAGTCAGGTGCATTCCAGATGGTGGGGGACCTGGCTAATGGAACTGCAAGGGGGAAATCCGCGGGGCTTAATGGCCGGGGCGCAACCACTTCTGATCCATAAAAGGTTTCTGTAGCTAGGCAAGTTGGCAGTCGTAATGAAGCCACCTAATGGGATAGTAATTCTTGGTGAGGAAATACCCTTCTCCCCCAGATAAAATAGAATAAAATAAAATAAGAGAAAGATACGGTTTATGGCAGCATTACCGCAGAGACGGAGTACAGTACATCTCATAGCCAAGACAAGTAATTGTGGGTAGCTTGGAGACCTGGAGATATAACTCCCTGGCACTGGCCAAGGAACCACAGCCGTTTCTAAATTTTAGCAAAACCAGACCCAGAGGTTAGGAGAGATTGCTCCTTTGGGATATGTCAGTAATCTGAGACTTTTGGCAGTGTTTGGTGTAGCTGGCAAAAGGGCAGATGGCCACATAAAACTGTAGATGCTGGAGAGAACATTTCTAGATTTCTCTAAAGTCATACAAGCTGAGGGGAATGGAATAATCTGATTACAACAGCCGATGTTTTGTTTTAGTTTCTCTTATAGCCACACAGACCCTATGACTCTAAACAACCCAAATGTATTGTCTTTCTTGTTTCCTAGCATCCAATAAATCTCTCCAGGCCAAAATACCAGGACTTTTTTTTTCCCCCCTTCTATTGGTGCAGGGGAAAAAATGGCTTACGGGACACTGTTACCATCAACAGGCACTGCTCTTCCACGTGGAGAACAAAACTTAGAGAAGACGGAGAGCCGGTGCAACGTTCTCCTTCCACGCTGTTTTTCATCTCGTGGAATTGTTTGTCTCCAGCTTCAGGGACAGGGAGTAAATTTTCCTCGACACACTGACAGCCCTCGTGGAACATCTGCATAACGATGGAATTTATTTTGTTCATTACGACTGCCGCAGCGCGCACGGCTGTATTTCACTCCCACAGACGATTTCTGTTTTCATAAATTATCCAGCATGCTCCCCATGTAAATGGCCGGCAGTCTTCGGAGAACTGGCAAATAATCTCAGAGCTGTCTCTGCTTCTTCATTTTGGTTATTTCTATGTCATAAAAGTTATGACATGTCAGACAGAAGAAGCATCAAGACAGGCCTCTAATAAATACTTTTCAACAAGCTCCAGACAAATCTCCTAACAGAACCATACAAACTTCAAAGAAAACCCAAACGCTTTTCCAGCCCAGAGAGCTCAAAGGCAGACGACGCACCTTCCTGTAGCCACCAGCACCTGTTTCTGTTCCAAGCGCTTTGCGTTGTGTGTAGTGATGGAAACTTCGAGACTGCCCAGCTCTGCGGCGATCTTTGTGTTCTTAACAATGGATCTTCCCTTTGATTTAAAAAATAAAAACGATAGCAATAGAAGTATTCTATAAGTGCAAAAACAAACAGGGACCCCAAGTATTCTGGATAAAAGCACAGCCCACAGGAACCCCATCAGATGTTCAACATCAATCAAGATTTCACGTAGCATTTTCTTCCCTCTCCTGATCTCATTTATTCCTTTCTTAGGATCTGGCACAAAAAGAAAACAAAACCAAACACAGGCCTGGAACTGGACTTGTAATTTCAAACAGCTGATCTGCTGCTTAGGCTCCACTTGCAGCATCTCCCAGCATTGTCTCACTGAGATGGCCACAGCCCCCGTGGAAGGGGAAGGTGGCACTAAGGAGGGAGCTGGGTTCGGGTAGGGGAGACACCGATGTGCAATTTGACCCCAGGAAACTCGCTCTGCCTCTCATTTACCTGAGGCACCCAGAACAAAACCAAGAGCAGGACAAATCGAGGGACAGTTGCCTTCCCGATGAGATCTGAGCAGAGCGAGAAATCGCGCCCTGCCCTGCACCGTCATGCCCACCGGAGATAGCACAGCGCTTCTGTCTTGACAGACTCGTCCTCTTATGGGAGTTTGCAGACGGCCGTGTGATTTGTTCTCATGGTCTCAGGGTTCCAGGAGGGGGAAGAAACGGACTGAGAGGAAAGGCAGGGACCGCTGTGGATCTTTGTCCGTCCCGACTGCTGTCTTTACTTTTTCACGTCATCTGGACCGTGTCCTGCCCCGAGGCACCATGTGAACCCACCACAAAGCATAAAGCAAGATCTGCTGAGAAGCAGCGCAGCTGGAGCCATCTGGGGTCTCGCCACCCCCCGGGTGTGGCCTCAGAGCAAAGCCCCACTCTCTGTTCACCCCTGGGCGGGCTTCAACTCCCCCCTCCTCGTCCTCCTTCCCTGTGGTCAGTCCTGTCTGCCTTTTCAAGATGAAGGTGAATTCCTGTAGTTGAGCCTCAACTCGCCAAGTGAAAATCTGGGTCTCAGTTATTTAAACACAGCCCCTGAACCACACGAAAAGGTGCTAACTTTCCTATGGCACCAGGAAGTCCAGGACTTTTTTTTTTTGAGACAGAGTCTCAAGCTGTCGTCCTGGGTAGAGTGCCATGGCATCACAGCTCACAGCAACCTCAGACTCTTGGGCTTAAGCGATTCTCCTGCTTCAGCCTCTAAAGTAGCTGCTTCTACAGGCACCGCCACAACCCCTGGTTATTTTTTTTTTTTTTGGTTGCCACTGTCGTTTTTTGCTGGCCCGGCCAGGTTCAAACCCACCAGCCTTAGTGCATGTGGCTGGTGCCCTCCCTACTGAGCTACAGGCACCACCAGGAAGTCCAGAACTTTAGATCTTAAAGTTTCACAAAAAAGAAGAGGAAGAAAAAAAATTTATATTCCTTTCTGAAATTACAGATGTAGAGACGAATAATAATAATTTCTCCAGATCATCCTGGTGAAGCTTCTATATCTCACACTGTATACTCAATGCTTTCGTATGTTTTTTCACTGAAGTCTCATAACTGTGGGAGGCAAATGGCCTTGCCCTCATATTATAGATTTGGCTAGAGATGGAAGTTACCATTTTCATAAAGTATAATGTGCTGGGCACTTTAGATATCTTTTCACTAAATTTTCACAGCCCTACAAGATATGTCAAATTATGTCCATTTTACAGTTGAGTAAACTGAGGCAACTGTTTAAAAATAATGCAGAAAGTTTATAGTTATCAACTTGGTGAGCATCAGGGTGAAGTGCTCCTAAATATGAGTATAAAGGTCAATGCCACATTTCAGTCTCTCTGGGAAGTCAGCTCGAGGGTAAGGAAGCTCAGATCCTACATTCTCCCCCTGGGTGTTTTTCTGGAAGTTTCTCTGAATCAATGATCCTGGTGTCTTTTAATGTGACCCCTCAGGCCTCCAAGAGTGATTTGGAAGTAGGAAGGGGGGTAAGAAAGGTGGGAAGATTCACTGCACTGAAGCCCAGAGACACAGTCCTTATTAAGAACATACAAGTGGAAGGCAAATGAATGCTAACCGAAAAATTTTATTTTTAGTTCTCACTTCTGTCTGCTGGACAGTTCTACTCTCCCTTTGATACAGGACTGATAACGCTATTTTTAAAAAGCTGTGTAATTTCCTCTCCTCATCACTGAGCACTATTTACTGAATGTCTGTATGGAAAATTATGCTATCTGCTGATGGATGAATTCAGAACATGTGCATGGGGCTGGGGCCTCTGGGTGCAAAGCCACGAGTTTTGAAACAACGAAGATATAGGAATTCCTTCTGCACCAAGCTGAGCCATCTGTCCCTTTGCCAACCTGAAAGGTGGACTGAACAGAGCGTGTCCCCCTCTCCACTCAGTGCCTGCCTCCCCTGCCCCCTTCAGACCCAAAGCGATGATGAAACACTGGGCCATTTGTTCCCCCAAACCACAGCGTGAACTTTTCCAGCAATGGCAGGAAAAAGTTTCTGCATTCCCCAGCTCCCCCACTCCATCCCCTCCTCCAATTAATACCACAGGTTTCAATTTTCCTGGAAATCTGAGCTCTGGTATGTTATTAGAATCCTGTTTCAGGAAAATGCATTCCCAAGCCCTCAAGTCCTATGGAGATTTTTCTTTCTCCAGAAGCCACTGGGGTAGGACTGTTATCCGAGATACTTCTCAGGAGGTGGTTTGTTTGTTCCCCTTTCATGGAAGGCGTTTTCTAGTGAGGAGCGGAATCCTGATGTGATGGGGCCTCCATTGCCTGGTGGTTAGGAAGTGAGAGGAATTTGAGATTTCTTTCTTGGTGCTTGAAGCTACCAACATCAGAGGGCCTGCTTCGTCTGAGTGTCACCCGACACTATTCACCTCTGACCAAAAAGTGTGCAGCTCTGGGGATGTGTCTTTGTGAAACTACACCTTTCCTCTTTCTTTTTTTCTCTTTTTATCCATGGTACAAATTCCTTAAGGGAAAGATCAGATACTTTATCCATGTTTAAGAAGAGTAATCAAGAACTAAGCCTAACATATATGAACTGAAAGAAAACCTGAACCCCAGACTAGAAAGAACTCCACTCATTTGTCAAATATGGAAACTTACCCAAATAAATATTGGAAATAGGCTTGTTTGGACAGTGGCAACTCAGCACCTGGAAAACATAACATTTTAAAATCTTTTCATTTTTAATTTTTCCAAATGACTGTCAACAACTTTGCTTCTCAAACCCAAGTAGATCACAAAAGATGGAAAGTTTCCAGTTAAAGGTTTAGCTTCCTCTTCATATGAACTTCAGATCCATCTAAGAACTTCCCAGTCTTCTTTTGGTTAAATCAATCACTTTGCTGGTAATTTTTCAGTCAATTCAAAAGTCAGCTCCTCACTGTGGGAGCCTTGAAGATGGCTCTCAATGAGCCTCAACTCACCCCCTGCTGGGGTCCCCTTCTTCACTGCATCAGGATTGTTCTCTGTGACCCTCTAGCATATGGCAGAAGTTGGGGTGTGGGACTTCAGGGGATAAGCCACTCAACACCACAGCTTCCGCTTTGCTCCTTTAGGTCACTTCCTCTGGAGGAAGCCAGCTGCCACGTCATGAAGACTCTTAAGCAGCCCAAGGAACGATGGCTCCCTGTCAACAGCCAGCACCCACTTGGAAGGTCTAGAGCAGACCCTCCAATGCCAGCCGAGCCTCCAGGTAGCTAATATCCTGGCTGCGTGAGAAACACCAAGCCAGAAGCTGCAGCTAAACTACTCTCACAGTTCTGACTGAGGAAACTGCTAGATAACAACTATTTAGAGTAGTTTTAAGCCACTGAATTTGGGGCTAATTTGTTACACAGCAGCAGATAACGAATACAACATCTGGACTCTTTCTCCCTCTTCTTCCCATGATGTTTGGTATGCAGTGCCAGGAGTTTGTGTGACCTCAGGGGTGAGGGACAGAGGTCTTGACTCCATGTGGCATCCTTGAGACCCTCCAGGCTCTTCAAGCATCCAGATGGGGAAGGGTCCTGGTTGGATCTGGTCTCTGGGCTAGTTTCTGCCTTGACGCCTCTGTCAGTGATTTTTGTAACCTGTGCACTTAGCTTCAGCAGGGTTGGCACCTCTCCCCAATGGCCTCTGTCCCCTTCAGCTCCTGCCAGCACTGTGGACCTGACCCTGGGGTCAAGCTGCCACTTGTGGTCAATCCCTGGCCTGGAAGTTCTGCCCTGCACTTGGCAAGGGCTATAGAAACCTTGGCAGAGTGTCAGTTTATTCCTTTGGCTACCTTGCTTATTCCCACAGGGTCTGAGCAACTTCCGGATCATTCCAGGATGCATGAATGCCAAGGGAATGTCAGGATTGCTACTCCAGACATTGGCACTCATGGCACCACACCATTGGTTTGACTTCTTGTTCAGCAGCTTCACGTTACCCCTGGCTCATTCCATAGGACTTTGTCCCTATAGAATTCCAAAGGGGTAACAAGACCCTCTGCTTTGGGTTTCCCCATCAGCTCAGGGTCACTGAAGGGTCACCCACCCCCCACGCACACCCCCACCAACTTTTTGCTGAAACTCCTCTGCCCCCCTGTCTTCCTGCCCTGCACAAGGCAGATTGCCCAGGATTTCCGCTTGTGTCAGAAATTCCTTTCCTGCCTCCTTCCCTAAGGCAGTCATGCCCAGCCTGGCGGTCGTAGGCAGCGGTGTCTTCTCCCTATGGTGGAAGGAACCCTTCCTGTGTTTGCCAGACAATGCTCTTAATTTAGGAGCTGCGGTGCAGTGAGGAACAAGGCTATCAGCAATGAAAATCTATGGATTTAATATGCACAAATTATTATCCTTATTATCCATTCATTTTGATTGAGCTCTGAAGTAAAACCCACTTCTCCCCTTAATAAATGACTATACACACAAACACACACAGCAACTGGTTGAAACTAGAACTACACTAATGTATTTTCTTTGACAAGTTTTCCTGAAAGAACTAGATCTGGAGCATCAGAATCTTTTGCAAACTGTACCTGAGCCTTACTATAATTCATTCCGTTCCAAACCTTATGTCTGATACAAGCAACTTTTACAAAAGAACTCCACTTGTTCATATACTTGGCATTCTTTTTGCTTAGGGCATACTTAGGAACTGCTACCGTTAGAGTCCTCTGCTCAGAGAACCAGCCAGAAAAAAAAAGCCAGCCGCTCTGAAGCAGCCGCCTGGCTCCCTGAACCCCACCGTCTGAAGGGCACTTCGCCTGCTGCAGACTGTTGCTCAATGTTCTCCTAGACCAGGGATGCACATCAGTAATCCCTGAGGTGCATTTTGTTCAGCCTGGGTACAGTCGTCTGGTTTTTGTGCATTTGAGAGAATTTAAGTAGCACAGGAAACCTCCAGTGGCCTACTTAGAGAGGCTCACAGACACCCTTGATGGCGTGTCATGGGGACTGTCAGGAAGTCTGTGCTGAGTGATGGGAAGGATGGAATGGCCATTTATCTGGGAGGACCCAGAAAGGATGGATTGGGATATGATACTTGAACGTGAAAAGGTACAACAGGGTTTTCAAGCAAAACTTGAAAAGCTATTTCAAGAAAGACAGTATCATGCAAGTCAAATGATACTGTCTTTTCAGTACTATCATTAAAGTCAGATTAAGTATATATATTTATATACATATATATATACACATATAAAGAAAGGCAAGGGCAAGGGCTATAGAAACTTTGGCAGAGGGTCAGTTTATTTCTTTGGCTACCTTTCTTATTCCCACAGGGTATGAGAAACTTCTGGATCATTCCAGGTTCTCTGAGCAGGCTTCATTTTTTTTTTGTTGAGACAGAGTTCTACCCTATGCCCTGAGCAGAGTGCAATGGAGTCGTAGCTCACTGCAACCTCAGACTCAGGCTGTGGGTATTCTGCTGCCCCAGCCTCCGAAGCCACTGGGATTAGAGGTGCTCTCTGAGGAGCCTGGTTGGGTTTTTGCATTTTTTTCATGAGTTGGGGTCTCACTTTTGCTCAGACAAGCCTCAAACTCAGTTCAAGCAATCCTGCTGCCTCAGCCTCCCACAGCGCTGGGGTTACAGGCGTGCGTCACCGCACCCAGCAGGGTAAAAAATAGATGGGTGTCAGTCAGCAGAGTCAAATAGGTTAGAAAGAGAAGGTAAAGGGGAAGAGCCAAGATGGTGGCCGAGTAACAGCTTCCTTGCAACTGGGCTTGGTGAGACTGGGGAGAGAAGACTTCAGGCATCTTTGGCTGACGAGATCTGCCCAGAAGCATCCCTTTGGGGACACAGGGAGACAGCGAGAGACTTCTGGACCCCCTGAGGAAGGCAAAAGCAGTGGAGATCTGGCAAGTGGTTGCGTGTGTTTGTTCGGTCTAATCCTGCCGGCAGCTGTGACTACAGTAGCAGTGAGATTGCGAACTGGAAAGGCCTTACCTGTGAGCTGTTTGGGTTTCTTTTGGACTTGGCACTCAGTTGAACTGCCTTGAGAGAACTGGGGCAAGAGTGCAGAGGTATCTCAGTGTTGTCTGGGGCTCCAGACTGAGCCACCAAGCCAGAAAGAGTTTCCAGTGTTTGGTTGTGGGCTGTGTGGAGCCATTGTAGGAGAACTGCCCCGGCAAGCTCCACCCTCAGGGTTGCAGAACAATCATCGGGCGGGAGCAAGTAATCTAGTGACTGAGCTGCCTAAAGGCGGGGACTGAGATGCCTTGCAGCCTTAGCCCTCGGGGCATTGGGTGAGCACAGGTTTGGCACACTGGGTAAGTGGATAGCCACTTAAGGAGTGATCCCAGCCACAAGCGCTTTCCTGGGAAAGCTTCTGCTTAGCCCAAGTTTGTGATTTAAAGTGCCTTCTAAACAGGCTGAGGAGGATTTAAGCTCTCCACCCTGCAGG
>CAUYON010093545.1:0-10602 GCA_963573935.1 Arctocebus calabarensis
TTTATTTTTTTATTTTTTTTTGAGACAGAGCCTCAAGCTGTCACCCTGAATAGAGTGCCGTGGCATCACAGCTCACAGCAACTTCCAATTCCTGAGCTCAAGCGAGTCTCTTGCCTCCGCCTCCCAAGTAGCTGGGACTACAGGCGCCTGCCACAATGCCCGGCCATTTTTTGGTTGCAGACGTCATTGTTGTTTGGCGGGTCCTGGTGCTGGATTCGAACCCGCCAGCTCAGGTGTACGTGGCTGGTGCCTTAACCCGTTGAGCCATAGGCGCCAAGCCAAGATTGGTATACTTTTTAATAACATAGTAATACAACTCTTTTCCTCAGTCTTACTCCTAAATGCATCAGTTTTACTCAAATTCTGAAAAATAGAGGTTCATTCCACCTTATTGCTTTGTCTCATGAAAATGATATCAGAATGCATTAAAGCATTCTTCATGCATCACTGTCCTTAAATCAGATTTTAAAATACCACATGGAAAGGAAAGATATTAAATGATAACTGAAGTGCTTTAATTTTTATTTGTTGACTATTTTATTAATAATTTCCATTTATGTAAATTTTTTTCTACATGAGGTCAGCAAGTTGATACTAATCAATGAAACATTCTCACAATTGTTAAGTTCAAAAAGATCCCTTGAGCAGGTTGACCCTCGCAGCTGACCTTGGCTTATAAGGTCGTGTAGTTCCCCAGTTAAGGTAAAAGTCAGAATGTTCTTTTTTTCCATAAAGCCATGTTCATGGGTATCATCCCCCAAACTTGACACATGAATAAAGAATAAATGAATAACTTATTTGTGGGGCAGAAACTACTCTGTCAGAATGAATGACTACAGAGATCTCCAAATGATTATTTCTGGTAGATTTTCCTGATATTTAAAATTAAAGACAGGAAAATAATCACTAACCTTTTTTCAGTAAGACATTTGAATTGCAATCAAATATTATTATATAATGGTAACATCTCAGTTCAATTCACATTATCAGATTAGAAAATTATTCACCAAACACAGCTCACAAAATATTGATTTACCATTTTCCTTCCTAGATGTGTTTTATGTTTTAGAGTCTTTCAGTGGGAGACATTACTGTTCACCCAGGAGCCTTCAAGTTAGAAACCTGGACATAATCCCTGTCTTGTCTGGTTCTTACCTCTCAATTGAATCATTGATTGGGTCCACAAGTATTTATTGCGTATTGCTGTGCCAGGCTGTGTTCCAGGCGATGAGTTTGGAGCAGTGATTAAAATAGACAATGTCTCTGTTTCTCACAGAGCTAGTGTCCTGGTAAGAGCAGATAAATAGATATGCCAGACGATGCTAGGGAGAAAGATGTGCTATGAGGAAAGATGAACAGGATATAAAACAGGTTACAGAACTTCTCCACTCCATTCTTTTCTTCCCTCTGGTTTACAGCAGTGGTTCTCAACCTTCCTAATGCTGTGACCCTTTAATACAGTTCCTCATGTTCTGGTGACTCCCAACCATAAAATTATTTTTGTTGCTACTTCATAACTGTAATTTTTCTACTGCTATGAATCTTAATGTAATTTTCTGATATGCAGGACAGTCTTTTTAAAAATTTCATATTATCTTTATTTTCACATATACATGTGTTAATTAGGTTTCCACTTTTTGCCTTCACAGAATTTAAAAGGCTTAAAATTGAATAATGATAACAATGTTTAAGATAAGGACTAGAAACAAAACCCACG
The DNA here is from genome assembly GCA_963573935.1 of Arctocebus calabarensis. Classification (NCBI taxonomy): domain Eukaryota; kingdom Metazoa; phylum Chordata; class Mammalia; order Primates; family Lorisidae; genus Arctocebus; species Arctocebus calabarensis. The sequence goes on from CAUYON010093545.1 coordinate 1,718, forward strand.
TAATGAACGAAGATAAATACATTCAGGAAAGAAAAAAGATGATTACTACATCCAAATATCAAGCAATGTTAGCAATAATAATGTCAAGAAAGCAACGTACACATTGTCCAATAAGACATTATGGAGCACTTTGACTCTGAGGCTCAGCATGAAGACATTAGTTAACTTTTTATTTTTTTTCCAAAGTCTCAAAAAATAGACAACTAATAGACAACATTTTTTTTTGAAACTCTCCTTTACTTTTATTTGTAGGGTATTAGTTGTCTATCTTTTTAGTTGCAAGATGGTCTTATGCGACCCTTGTGAAAGGGTCATTCAAAGGGGTCATAACCCACAGGTTGGGGGTTTAGAGATTCTCATTATTTCTCAGACCACAGCAGGAGTCTTCTTCCTTCATATTGTTTTTTTGATGTTTAAAAAAATCTATCTCATATGATTGTCAACATTTTTGATTTGCTCCTTGAATTCTTTTTTTCTTTTTTTTTTTTCTCTTGAGACAGAGTCTCATTATGTTGCCCTTGGTAGAGTGCCAAGTTGTCACAGCTCACAGCAGCCTCAAACTCTTGTGGCTTAAGTGATTCTCTTGCCTCAGCCTCACAAGTAGCTTGGACTACAGGTGCCTGCCACAAGTCTGGCTATTTTGTTGTTGTAGTTGTCATTGTTGTTTGGCAGGCCTGGGATGATTTTGAACCTGCCAGCTCCAGTGTATGTGGTGGGCACCCTAGCCCCTAAGCTATAGGCACCTAGCCTACTTCTTAAATTCTTCAAAGTTTCTTCTCACAAAGAAAAAAAAGACCTAGCTCCTTACTATGGAATGCCAGCCAGCCATGATCCTGCTTCTGCTTTGGTTTCTATCCTAATAGCTTCATCTTCTGCCTTTTTGTCATGAGCATGTATTTAAAGCAACTACTTGCCTCTCCTACCATAATTCATCAGAGATGTTTGGTTTTCATGCCTTTGTTCTTGCTGAACAATAACATGAGGTCATATGTTCCAGAGTTTCCTCCTCACCGCTGTGGCTGCTGCTAGCAGGTCACCACTACCTCTTCACCTGCCTGATGTATCTTCGCCCTTATCTTTTCTCCAGGAAGTCTTTTGTGATCTCCCCATTTCACCTGCCTTATTAGATGCAAGTCTGCTTTATAAGATCTCAGTGCCCAGGCTTATCTCTGCCACTTCTTTTGCCATCTTATGTTGTAATAATCTTTTTGTGACTCTTTTACTCCTACTGCGAACTGCTTGAAAACAAGAACCATGTGTCCTTTGTTTTGTCTGCTCAGTGCTGAGCATGCTGCTTGATCTGTGTTGGGTCAGCAAGGCGAATGTTAAATGAATGAATGAGTCAGTAACACTCTAAGGGTTTATAATTTGAGCATGAATAAAGTTCTGAAATATGCGGCTATTGTGCTAGGGGGTAGACAAAGAAGGAGGAGAACATTCAGAAAGCCTGAGAAGTCAAAAATAAAGTTACTTGGTACACACTAAAGTCATGCAATAAATGTTAGAGAAATAGAAGCTATGGTGCCAAGGCATTAATAGCCTTCATTGGGTTGATGAATAAAAATACATACAAAGAACGCATTTTACAACCAAGGTAATAAATATCAAAGTGATTAATTGAAAGATAAAATCATTGAGAGAACAGCATTATATAATATATAGTTAAGGCAAAGCCTTTAACAAAATGCAAAAGGAATTTATGTAGGCGAGAGATCCAGATCAGGGCTAACATGGGAGATGGGGGTTGAATCAGGTTGAATGATGAACAGACAACTAAGACAGTAGATTGTCCAGGCAAGAGTGACAACACTATCCAGGCCTGAAGGGCGGATCAAGCAGGAGCAGCGGAGAGGTTAAATATTGAAACAAAACCCCAATGGAGACTGGCTGCAGAAAATCATTTCCATAATTGTCCTAGGAACAATCTTTAGGAATAAAAAGAATAACTGGTTTTCTCAAGAGAAAAATCTATTGGGCTTACAGACAGCACACTTAAATGAAATAAAAGCTATGCGTGCATATAACATGAGCTAGAAATATCAGGCTTGATTTTTTAAAAAAATATTAATTTTACAATCAGAAAATATCTCAGTTTGTGTTGAAAATCTTAAGGCTTCGGAATTAGGAAGCTATTTTGGCTAAAACAATTCAGATAAAAATTATATCTAAATGTCTAAAGAAGTGGCATAATTTCATATTCATACAATTATTTTTTAAAAATTTAGCTCTGGGAACGTATCAGTAAAATATGCATATGTAGCAAAAATTGGAAATGACTTGAAGTCCATCACCAGTAGAATGGATAATTATTTTCTGATGGGGTTGGACAGTGGAATGCTATATAGCAATGGAAATGAATCATAACTTCTCATAATAAACTGGATGAATCCTAAAACATTTAACTGAGTATAAATTTTTAAATGACTAAAGAGTAAACTTAGCATATTCTAGTTATTTAAATGTCACGAACAAGAAAATTGAATAATATCTTATTTACAGATGAATAAATAAAAGTATGGAAATGATTTTTTTTTCAATTAAGCTACTGGTTATTTCTTGGAGCAGGGAGAGAAATTTGAGAATGTAGAGGTCGCTTAGGAAGTTAGTTACATCTACCTTAAGCTTGTGTTTGGTAATGAGTATTTTAACTTTCTTTAACTATACATTATATAAATCTTCATATATATGTGATAGAGTTCACAGTTTTTTCTTTTAATATAACATCATTTCATCTAAGAAACAATGCTATGTTAGCAGGTACTTTATGCATCAGGAGTTTCAGAATGCCTGCTTAGTACTTTCGGTCTCTGCTCACAAACGGTAGGCTGAGGGAATTGTCAGCAAGCTAAGAGCTTTATTCCAGTCAGCCAGCAATTGAAACCAATCATCGCAGCTGACTTTTCCACCCAGCAATCTGTACCAATTGTTAACATGGGTGAAGTGAGCCAATTGCTTGAGACCAGGTTTTCTTAATTTACATTAAAATTTAGCCTTAAACAGACATATTGTAGAATTAAAAATATTAAAAGGACAAACCAAAAATGCCAGAAAGAATTTAGAGTATTTTGAAGCCAGCACTTTTCATTTTAAACATAAACCTTTATTCAGAGTGATTGAAAATCAAAAGCCTATTGAGTGCACATCATTTCTGGCAATTGTATAATTCATAAATAGACAAATGGCTTAAGAAACATGATGGAAAAAAATGTACTCCCAAGGAGGTATCATCTATGCCAAGTTTACTGCTGAGATCATAAACCATTGACAATAGGGGTTAATAATAGAAATGTTGGTAGTCCTCTACTTATAATAGAATGAACAGTGCTGCTATAATTACAATTTTCTTTTTCCCCTGTTATATAGAAATGAATCAATATCTAAGTAGGGAGAGGATAAAAATGTCTTCAATAATTTGCTTTGCTCTTCAAAAGAATTGGCTTCTTAAGTCTGCAAGTCAATTGTATCATTCAAAATTATTATAAGGCTATTTATCAAATAGTGTAAATTAAAATTTGTTTTGACCTATTGAAGGCTATTTTATGTGATTTTTCAGTACAGACTGAATAATCATGCACAGTTTTCTTCCCTTTACTGAATTATTTGAAATAAGAATCAATATGTTATTTAGGCAGATATTTAGAAGAATCCACTCTTCATGTGATCTTTTTCTAAGTTATGCCTACACAAAGACTATTATAGATAGACGCTCCTGGCCATGGCCTGCTTTTCATTAGGTCCAGAGAAACATTTGATTAGTGATGATAGAAATAACTGATCTATCTCACATGAACTATTATTATTCCCAAGAAAAGTAATAGCCAATCTGATTTATCAATAGAACAGTATTAGAGGATGAGGAAACATGTAAAATTGGGGACATATGTAATGAAAAAATGAGTATTTCCCACATACCTAGGGCTTAGAATAAGTATGTTTGGGTCATGTAAAAAGTTGGCACGTAGTCTAAGTTAATTCAATAGAGTCTAAAATTCTCTCTGGTGCATTGTTTCTTCTTTTATTTTCTTTATTATCCTGAAGATCTGTATTTGGAGGAGGAAACTGAAACAAAAAATTGTTGAAGTTTGCACTAAATAAATCTTTCGAGATGTGAGTAATAATATTTCACAACCCCCTTTAAACCCGGATAATGATATTTTGATTAGAACAAACATAAAGATCAAAAGAAACGTTGAAAAAGGAAGCAAATTCTGGGTTTTTACATATCTCTGATTTTTCCTTCAAGGAGTATTTCATTACTATCTCCAGGTACAGGAATTTTTTTTTTTTAACTTGTTGGATGATGTTCCTGTTCTTTCTATCTTAGTCTTTTATCTGGTTAGCTAATTTTCTCTTTCGCTTATTAACTGGTTAGTTTTCTGGCTGTGATCCTGCAGTCACTTTTCTGTAACTTCCTTTACTCTGCCTCTGGTGCTACTCTTCACGTCCTGGACTCCTACTTCACAAGTCTGCGATTGCAGGGCAGCGCGCACTCTCCTTGGTGCTCATTCATTTCTTCCTAACAGCCTCAGGTAGTGAAGTGTTTCTGAAATGAACATGAAAACTCTGAAAAGTTAATGTCATAACTACACGGCCAGTAACACCTGGAGGAAGACGGACTATACCAGGCACTGGCCTACGTGCTTCATCTGTTTTAAGTCCCTTGATCTTTTTAAGACCCTAAGAAATAAGTATTACTTCTATTTCAATTTTACAGACGTGGAAACTGAGTCCTGAAGAGCTTCAGTATTTTACCAAAATGTTTATAGTTTCCAGAACCCACTTATTAGCTACTATGTAACCTTGGTATCACTGTTCATGAATTTACTAAAGCATTTGATAAAGCTCATGATAAAGCCAATACACTTTTCAAACTTCACTACAATTTGCTTTTCTTCTTCCTAAACCACTTGTCTGTATTGAATTACGGACAGATGTAGCTTCTATCTCTCTGGGATCCAATTCATTTTTCATCTTTAGGTTTCCTTTCCCTGAAGATAGCATTCAATTTGACCCAGTTGACCTTCTTTCTTAGCAACGCATTCTATTTACAGTCTCATGCAAATTGACTGTCTTGTCAAATTCTCAGGTTTGACTCTGGAAAATAACAACTTTCTGACATTTTCCTCCAGCTTCACTTTTGAAGAATTTCTTCATACATTTGAAAGAAGTGACTGCCTTCTTTCACTGCACTTCCCTGATCCCTACCCGCAAGCTGAGGGTGTACGCCCTTATTGCTCCTTGTTCTCTATACCAGAATTATGCTTTTTATTCTTTCTTGAAATTATTAATATTTTTTCTCTTTCTTCCTTCTTCCAGATATAAATCTATGGTGGTTATTTATAAACTTTCTACATTTATGTAGAACTTTAGACTACTTTGTCTTGTACTTAAGGAATTACACCCAGATTCTTATACAATTTACATAACATGCTGATGTGCTTTATACCTTAAAATTTATTTGTACAAGTCTATTATACGCTTTATATTTTGGTGCTATATAATCATGTATTGTATCTTCCAATTTTTTAGGTTGTCTGTGATAACTAGCACAGAACCAAATGCTATAGAATTTAGATAATAATGACTGAAGAGGCATTATAGATCCTTCATTTCAATCTCTTCATTTTGCACAAACAAAAGCTAAAACATTGAATGTGAATGGGAAAATATTATATATTTATAATATTTAGTTATATTTTTATAATTAAACATATTTAATTATATGAGGAATTAATAGCATTATTTTCCCATTCACATATTTATGATTTACACTATTGAAAACCTATAATGCTCAAAATATTTTAAGATATTATCTTCAGTTTCACAGCCATCAGCAGGGTGGTCATTTATTTATAGATGAGGAAACTGAAGCAGAGTTTCGTGACTTGCCTATTGACCAATACATAGGTAGTGAAAGTGGGGATTCAAAGTCATTGTTCCAAATCCTATATTACTTCATCATAAAGGAAATAATCATGCCTTTCAAACAATTCCATAAAATCCAACCAAAGTTTCATCATTTAATTGAAAGGAAAGAGATAAGTCTTTCAGAATATATTAGCAAGTATGAATAAAACTTCCTAAGCATTTGGTTCTAAGGACTCAAGAAGCCTTTAAAATGTGCTCTTTGGCTAACTGGCCTGAGAGAGCATGGCATGGTTGGACAGATGAAAGCATGTTGAGATAGGTGCTGTGTAGGGCTGTTGAGACGAAGTTGAGATGAGGCTGAGCGGTAACTGAGGAGTCAGTTATGAAAGGCCGCATGCTCTGTGTTGAGGGATTCATGTCTTCTCATGCACAGTGGGAAGCCTGCAGAGACCAAATTCATCTGAACACCTTCTCCGGGATAGCCACCATCTCAGTGCCAATTTCACACTTCACTCTCAGTGCCAAGAAGGGTAGGCAGAACTCTTAGATGGGCCCCAATGTTTCCTGCCTGAATCTCTGGGCATGTGAATATAATGCATTGTTTTTCATGTGAATAGGTTATGTTATACGGCACAGCGAACATTAAGAAAGATTATGTGAATGGACCTAATCTAATTACATGAGCACGTTACATAAGAAAGCTTTCTCTAGATGAGAGCAGAAGTCAGAGACTCTCAGCATGATTAGGATTTCGTATCCCATCAGTGCCTTAAACGAATGCTGTTGGTTTGAAAGCAATCTGTGCTCAATAGCCAGAAGGAAGGAAGGAAAGAAGGAAGTAAGGAAGGGAGGAGGGAGGAAGGGAGAGAGGGAAAGCAAAGGGAAGGGAAGGGAAGGGAAGGGCGATATTAGTCCTACAACTACAAGGAACAGAATTTGGTCAGCAACTAGCTTGCAAGCAGATTATTTATTAGAGACTCTAGATGAGAACCCAACCCAAAAGGCACCTTAGAGAGAACCAAGTGGTGTCTATAAAACTGTACACTGATGCACAGATGTTGTTTTAAGCCATTACGTTTGCAGTAATTTGTCATGAAGCAGTAGAAAACTAATGCACTAATGTTCCTTAATTCATTAGCAACTTCTATTTCATCTGTACTAAGAGCAGGCTATGAACACAGCTTCAAAAATTTCCATTAATTTGAATCACGTTTTTCTTTCTTATTTCAAAAGGCTGGACACAGGCTGCATTATGATTCTCATGGACTATAGGCACTTTTTCTTTCATGGACCCCTTCCTTCTTGCATTCATTTTTGGTGGCTGCTATAAAAAAGCACAACAAACTTGGTGGCTTAAAACAACAGTAATTTGTTCCTTCATGGTCCTAGAAGTCAGAAGTCCCAAATCAGTTTCATTTGACTGAAATCAGAATCAGGTGTCAGAAAGGCTGTATACCTTCAGAGGCTCTAGGGGAGAATCCCTTCCTTACCTCTTGCAGTTTTGATTACTGCCAGCATTCATTGGCTTGTAGCCAAATCACTTCAATGTTTACCTCTGTCTTCACATCGTCTTCTCTTCTGTAAGCCTGATCTCTCTCTGCCTCTCACTTATAAGGGAATCCATGATGATATTTAGGGCCCAGTCAGAAAATCCAAGATAATCTCCTCATCTGAAAATTCAAATTTAATCACTTCTGCGAATTTACCATATAAGATAACATTTGAAGATTCCAGGGATTAGGCCTTGATATCTTTGGAGACAACATTCAGGAACTACATTTCATTAAAAATATTAAAAATTATACTTCATTAAAAATAAATGTTGTAGTAAGCCATCATTACTACTAAGGATGATGTTCTAACATTCAGTTTGTGTACCAGCTGTCTAACTGGACTGGGATAGATCTCCACCATTGTTCAGTGATACTTAAATGTTTTATTTTATACATCAGATTTCACAAATAATAAGTAGCTGGTTTGGGGATAATTTCTATTTCCACTTAGATTGTATGAAATGCAACTGCGAGAAATTTTCGGGAATAGAAACTCAGATTAAATAAGGAACATAGACAAATGCTGCAGACATCAGTAGTTTACTGAGTAGTCTAAACACATTCAAATGAAAACAATGAATACTTTCTACCTGAAACAATTGAACTAGATTCTAATAGCATATAATGGTTTTCTACTTGATGAGCCACAGGCGCTGCCCCTATATAATGGTTTTCTAAAGGGTTTCTACCTTGCATCTCAGTAGGAAAGGGTAAAGGAGGGGCTCAGAAGACTGTGGTTATCTGAAGCTATGGAAATGACCCATATTCAGAAATTGGAACAAATTTTTCAAGCTCTCCAAGGATATTAAAGAAGCAATAAATCATATTTAGTCCACTGAGACCTGATGTCCTAAGGCATATGTAATTTCAGAACTTGAACCTTTTCCTCCCTTAAAGGGGATGATATAGATGAATTTTTCTTGATGACATATTCATAACAGTTTTAGATTCTTAAATCAGTCTTCACAAATTGGCACAGGAGAAAGACCAGAATAACCATTACTTAAATAACCTTAAGGAAGTAAGACTTAAGTTTTTGTAAGTGTATATTACCTTTTAATTCTAATTATAATTTAATAAAATTTGACTTTATGGTTGTGAAAAAAATTTATGGGGATAAAATATACCTCATAGTGTTCAAAATAATTTGACAGAGTAAATTATTACTTAGACCAGGAAATTTATATGGAACAAAATAGTTGAAAACTTTAGCCTCTTAATAAGTTGACTGTCTCTTCTTAACTACAGGTTAGTAAAGGCCTCTGATTTTTTAAAAATTATACTTCATTGGTTTAAATACAAATACATTAATATTATGCAATAAGAAGGGACAGGTGAAACCTACTAAATGCAGAACACAAATATTTTCACACAATAAACGAGAAAATCCCAAGAAGCTTATGTCGAACAGCTGGATGAAAATATTTCAGATTGCATATGAAGCCCGCACTATGTACCCCATGA
>CAUYON010093555.1:0-23640 GCA_963573935.1 Arctocebus calabarensis
AATGTGGAACCCCCATTTCCTATGCCTAGGTCAATTTCATGTGAATTTCCTAGGCCTCAATTCCATGAATGGACTCTGTCCATTCATTAATACATTCATTCACCTTGCCCCGGGGGAAGGGACTCTGTTCATTCATTGATACATTCATTCACTTGGCCCTGGCTAAAAAAAATAAAATAAAATAATAAAATAAATAAATAAATAAATAAATAAACAACTGCAAAAGGAGAAAGTTAAGAGTCAGGTAGAGAAAGGTGAACAATGACTGGCTTTTTGATGGCATAAAAACATTTTTAGTTACAATAAAACATTTGTGTTATGGTTTAAAGAGTCCTTACCTTTAGTGAGATACGTTAATGTTTAGAGGATCAAATGAGATGATGCCTAGCATTTACATCAAAGTAATCAAGTTGAGGGAGGAAGGAAGTGATCTATCAACAAAACAAGAGAGGTTATGGGGCAATAATGATTGAATTAGTTGGGGAATAAATGTAGGTTAACTAAACTGTTCTTTTGTGCAAGTTTGGAATTTTCTATGATAAAAATAAAAAATACCATTGCTTCAATAATAATAAGAGAGTATTCTTCAATTACTCCATGGCCCAATGGAAGTCAGTGGGCAGATAATGAGACCCAGGGATATTATCTCGTGTTACCTAGCAGAGGAGCTGGCATGCTAAGGGTTACTCTGGGGCACAACTCCAGAGAATCAAGAGTGAAGGAAGAATGTTTAATTGACACAAAAAAATCCCAAGTGCTGCATTACTTAGTTGACTACAGTTTGAAAGCAGCCCAATGTCCATTCACTCAGGACATCTCAGAGAAGCGAAAATAGAGCATCTTAGAATCGTCCTTCAAAATGAAAAAGAGAAGCACTTACCTGCAGGTTTATTCTAGTCTTCTGCTCCTCACTGGTTCAAGTTTGCCCTGTGAAACTCCACCTCCCTTCTGGGTTGGGTTTCCCAGCACCTCTGGGCAGGTCCTGGGAGAAGAATTTCTAACATGAAAAATGTTTTGGTGTCCAAGTTGGTGCCAAAGGCAAAGAAGGAAGCTCCTGCCCCTCCCAAAGCTAAAGCCAAAGCAAAGGTGTTGGAGGCCAAGAAGGCAGTGCTAAAAGGTATCCACAGCCACAAAGAAAAGATCTGCACGACAGTCACCTTCTGGCGGCCAAAGACACTGTGACTCTGGAGGCAGCCCAAAGGTCCTTGGAAGAGCACCCGCAGGAGAAACAAGTTCCCCGGACCACTGAGTCCGCCATGAAGAAGACAGCAACAACACACTTCTGTTCATCCACCCAGCACAGACCAAACAGGCCGTGGAGAAGCTCCATGACATTGATGTGGCCGAGGTCAATACCCTGATCAGGTCTGATGGAGAGTAGGCGTATGTTCTCCTGGCTCCAGATTATGATGCTTTGGATGTTGCCCACAAAATTGGAACATCTAAACCAAGTCCAGCTGGCTAATTCCAAACATGCAGGGTGGCCATAAAGTTTGTGTTCAATTTAAAATAGTGCACAATTTCAATTGCACATGAACTTTATGGATACCCTGTATAAGTTTTCACCATAAAAAATATTTTGGTGCCATTCTTTCATTTTAGATGTACTTTTTCTGAGTCTACTCATACTTTAAAATGAGACACCAAAAAATCCAATTGGAAGCTCTGCTTGGAAGGGGACCTAGGAAGAGAGGACAAAAATGTTGAATGCAGGATGATCTCACTGAGCTGGTTCTTGGGGACATACTATTATCCCTATCTTTGGAAGACTTTCCCACTCTTTTCTCCCTGGAGGATAACAGATGCCATATTTCTGGGACCCACCAGAGCCTGTGCAGTTCAGAAGTTAAACTTTGACTTAAACCTCCTTCTCATTACAGCAACCCTCATTTTATCTATGTCTGATGCACTGCAATCCAGTGCCCTCTGTAGAGAATCAACCTCTGTCACGTGCTTCCTTTTAGGGGAGAGGCAGATGCCAACTGTGAAGTGTGTGGGAGGGGGTCTGGTGGTCCAACCGTTTCTTCAGAAGACTGCCAATCTTTCTAATTTTAGCTTATTTTTAATCACAAATTCCACCAAGTTTATTCCACAACTTCTGTCCAAGGGTACTTGGTGCTAATTCTTCAGATTTTAGAAACGCTTTGTGGGTAAAGTATGTTTATTTTCAACTTTCCCCATAGCTCATTTTCTAACATTCAATTTTTTCGGTTTTGCCAAGTCAATTACCACTTAGAATAACCAAACGACTTTGAAAATCCGGAAGTAATGGCTGCTATGTTCTCTCAGATTCTTTTCATCTTCCTACGTTAATTAACAGTAGCTAATAATAAGGGCACTTTACTATTTCCTTGTGGGATTTCAGGAGGGACCTGAGGTGGAACGGGTGTGTTTAATCGGCCTTCTTCAACCAGATGTTTCCCAAAGTTCCTCATTGCAGCCTTCCCAAGATGACAACATCCCTGCTAGTTGACTGACCCCATTGTGACTAATAGCAGGAATTTCCAACATTGTGGAAGAGAAATTTTTGCAGTATTGGGGGCCTTTTGTTGGCCAAGATATTAAACCACATCCCCCTCATTTATAAGTTTTGTCATGACTTCTTAATGACAAATAACTAAGTGACATACCTGTGACTTTTAAAAATGCTTTTCAAGCTTAAAATGTTGGGTCAGTTGTATACCTTGCCTTATGTTGTGTTTGCTCTTTCCTACGTCCACACCCAAACCCTTCCTCCTCAGTGTCCTTTTCCCAGTGTCCCCACCCCTCACCACTCCCAGAAGATACTGGTTCCAGGTGAACCCATGGAGATGGCAAGTCTTGCAATCTGACCTGCAAAGCTAGAACAACAGCACAGGACGGGAAAGCGGGCCCTGCCCTGCTCTCAGCGGGAAACACACTCTCCATATCTTCATTTCACCTGCTAGGCCAGGGAATCTCCAGTCTGAGGACTTGTGAAGTCCACCACATCGCAGCTCTGGTTTGGATCCTTTCTCCCTGCCCATGTGAGAAGTCAGCAAATCCTTTCATGCTGTTTGGCATTCTAGGGCTGAGCTTCTTAAAATGAATGTACATATGAACCTCTGGGGGGGTCTCCCTATGGTGCAGATTCTGATGAACTCGTCTTTAGTAAGACCTGAGCTGCTGCGTTTCTGAGAAGCTCCTGGAAGGTGAGTGGTCACCCTTAGCTGCTGCTGGTGTGAGGACTCCACTTTGAATAGCAGGGCTCTGTCTTGCTTTTTACTCTTTCGTCTGCTCTTGTGTTCTGCCTTTCTTTTGATCCTGTCTTCAGCCTCCCACACTGTCAGGGTAGGGAGGACACTATTGCTGTCCTGTCCACGTGTTCATCCCACAACTTCTGCCTGCTTCTTTGCTAATGGCTTGCACCTGCAACGTTCAGAGAGTCCCCACAGACTCGCAGGGGTCCTCAAACTGCGGCCCGCGGGCCACATGCGTCGGTGTGAATTGTATTTGTTCCCGTTTTGGTTTTTACTTCAAAATAAGATTTGTGCCGTGTGCATAGGAATTTGTTCATAGTTTTTTTTTTTTTTTTAACTATAGCCTGGCCCTCCAATGGTCTGAGGGACAGTGAATTGGCCCCCTGTTTAAAAAGTTTGAGGACGCCTGCGAGCCATGTCTCCAGGGCGAGATTTAGAAGTACCTGGGAATATTACAGCTCTTGAGGTAAGCATAGCGAATTAGTTGACTCAATGTGGGAATACAAAAGCCCAACTCCTTTATTCTGGCAGAGTTCAAACGCTGAGGCGTGTTACCCTCCAGAGCTCTCTTGGGGATCAGTTGAAGTCTGGAACTTCACCCATAGTCACACCCTCATTTGGCTTTTTCTCCTTCCCTGTGCCACTTTCCTGCCTGGTTTCTCTGGAGCCAGTTCCTTCTTCATGACTTCTGGCCTTAAAGTCTGCTTTTGAGAAAACTTCCCCCCAGACAGGTGGCCTCCTCCAAAGTGAATCTGAAAATAGAGAGAACCTGGAGAACCCAGCGACTGCCGGACACATATTGTGCCTGAATCGCTGATTGGATGATGGAACCAAATTTCCTGATAGAGTTGACTTGAAACCCTTACCTGATTTCCTGATTATGGAGCTATGGCAAAACCTGAGTCCTCATCATACCCAAATACCAAAGAGGGTGGGGCTGGCTTGTTGGATCCCTCACCTCTAAACCACCCAAATACAGTTTTTGGAGCCCTAGGTGGTATAGAAGTTTCAGCCACAAACGTCCCCAAAGTCTTCTTTTTTAACTGTAAGTTCTGTGCTGAATGCATCGGCTGTTAGCCCCTGGCCTCTTCCTCTCTGGCCTGCCCTCTGCCCCTCCTCCGGGAAGGAGCAGAGGCGCCTTCAGTTATTGACACATCCACACAGAGCTGCTGACCCAGCACCCTCCCGAAAGCTGCATCTTTCTAACCTGAGGAAAGACAGGAAGATCATTCCACACGCAAACCTCATTTCCTGCACATGTGTCATGCAGCACATCAAGCAGCTGCTGGGTCATGTGGCAACCCTGCCGTACATGTATCTTGCGACATTTTTACAATGCAGGCCCAGAAAGACGCCTGTGGTGTGCAGCTTCATCATCTTAAGGAAAATGAGTTAGCAGGAAGCAGTTGAAGAAAATGTTTATAAAATCTTCATTCTTTTTAATGATTTCCTTCAAATTATCAAGCACAATACAAAATAGCAGAAAATAATAGAATGACAAGTGCAGCTGATATTGTAAACACACAATTATAAAATATAAAAAGGTAAAATAAAACTTTGGCTCAGGTAGCAATTTCCATTCCCAGGAAGAAGTTTGAAGCATGTTATTTTGGCTTCCAACAGAGTGAAATTAGTGGCAAAAGATTTTTGCCTAAAACTCTTCCCTATCCACTTGACTAGTAAGTGGGTCTCTATTTTACATTGTAGGTTGCTATCTACATCTGCTAGTTCTTTATTCAGTTTTCTCTTATTTCCTAGCTCATGGCAGCATCGGCCCATTGAAGTCTATCTCTGCTTATTGCGTCATGCATTTATAATGGACTAGGAAGCTTTGTTAGTGTAGAAAAGAAAACTGATGTTTTCCCTTGCTTCTAACATGATCTGTGTATGAGAGAAAAAGTTATATTTTGAGACAATGAATAACATGATCATCAGATCTAGTTATGGTCTCTCTCTCAATAAAACCTTGATTAAACTTGAAACTTCCTAACAGAAGCAATTGCCTTCTTGAGTTTTTCTTTACTGATGTCTGAAGCTATGTCATGAGCGTTGTACATATGACACTGGTATGTAAAAGTCGTTTTTCCTCCGTGAATGGATTAATGTACATTTGGGAGCCCTGGTAATTCTGCACATTTTTTCCCATCTGAAATCTGAAGTTACCTTACTCTCCTTTTCTAAATATTTCAATCTCTGCATCTTTCTTTGATGCCTATTCCCCAAGAGATAAAGCCCACCACAGTTCTACTATTAACACTAATAAAAAGATGTTGCCTAGAGTACTCTTTATCTGGATAGAGCAGAAACCAGAAAGAATGAAAAAGCAGCCTTCCATCTCTTGGAAAAAAATTAGAAGCTTTCCAATTAAGAACCCATGACGCCCCCTCACAAATGCCTTTGCAACTATGTCCCATCTCTGCCAACACCAGCCCTTGCCCCCAACTCCTGCCTTTGCTGCCCCGTGTCCCTAGCCGCTCTCCACCCTCACACTCCCTCTCGGATAGCTAAAACCCTTGCTCTGCTACAATTCCTCAGGCCTCTCCCTTCCCTCCTTTTTATCAGCTCCTTATCCAATCAGTTGACCTACCCTTTGGATTATATGCATTATCCAGCTTCTCCTGCCTAGAAACTAATCTGCGAAGCAAGAAACCTCTGCACATAACAGAAGGAAAAGAGGGGGTTGGAGGTGTGGGGGGACTCCTGAACACTCATCCATTAATCACTCGTTCATTCATGTTCCTTACTAAAAACATTATTAAGTTTTAATACAATTTAAAATGAAGATTTATGTTACATTGACTAAAAAAGCATTATGTTGCCATCATAAAACTCATCTGTGAGCACAAACACCTGTGGGAATATTGGCCTCTCCCTCTTCCCTGCCCCACCCGCTCACTCTCAGGCCTGTTTCAGCATATTCATATCTTTCTGACTCCCAGTTTTTGGTTTCTTATCCCAGTTTTGATCATTGCTTTAGACCTTGTTTGGCTTTGGCAACTCTGAAATTTCTCTTTCTGTTTGTTTTGTTTGTTTGTTTGTTTGTTTGTTTTATAAAGGCATTCCCATTTAACTGTTATTTCTTCTTGCTCTTTGTTTTCATATTACCATTTCCTGGGATAAGAACTTCTCAAAACCCCTCAACACATGCTTGATTTCCTCACCCCACACTCACGTGGTGGTGGGCTCGTCTGTCTTGTTTGCTAGGCTATAATTTCACAGTGGAGGCTAACTCCTGTTTCTCTCTGCTGTTAGCAATGTAAGCATTCAGCAGATGTTGGGTGATTCAGACCCAACTGAATCATTTTCGCAGCGCTGAATCCGCCTCCCCGTCCCCCATCATCCTTTGCACCTTCTCTAAGAACCCTGTGGGAGCCTCCGCACCTCTGCCTTCCTCCTGCCTCCCTCCCTCTGCCAGGGCTGGGTTTAGGTAACTCCTTCCTTTGTGCGCTCCTCTATTTGTACAGGGTATAAATACAGACAGTGTTTTTAACAGTGCAAAGAGCACAAACTTTGAGTTAATTCCTAACAGCATAGTGATGGATAACAGCTGCTGGCTATTTGCCATGTACATTCGCCGTACTAATCAACTCAGCTGATTAGATCATCTAATTTAATCTGCACATTAACCAGACACATTAGTTCTGTTATGACGGCCATTTCTTATACTGTAAAATGAAGCTAGTAAGACACTTGCTCGAGGCTATACACCCAGTCAAAGTCAGAGGTGAAATTCAAACCCAGGATGCAAAGCCTGGTTCTTAAACACTTCATTTTAACATGATCCCAACCATGATCCCAACCCACTCCAACCTACCTGGATAACTCTGGGCCAGCTACTTAACTTCTCATATGTTCATGCATAAAATGCACTTGAATACAAGCTAACATTTAGCTTTGTGTCAGAAAATTAAATGAAATAATGTGTAGCCCATTTATTTGATGTCTGGAACACAGAGGAGCTACATCAATGCAGGCATAGTCTCTCCCTTCTCTCCCCCAATCAGAATTGACTACACTGATTAATTTTTACGTGGCTATCTTATTTACTTTCGTCTCCTCAAAAGCATATTAATTTTGCACTTATCTTTGTATATTTAGTGTGCCTGAAACAGTGTAGGTACCCAAAAAGTGATTCTTATTTAAATAAGTGACTAAGTTTCAATAGTCAGAACTAATAAAGTTTTCAGTTACTGGTGATAGGATGATTTGTTGAATTCAAAGTAGCTATCAGTGAGAAAGCATTGTCCTTCCCAAATTATATTCTGGTTGGTGAATTTATTATGACCTATATAAATAAAAATTTTAAAGTAGATATCTCTGTGTATGCATGTGTATACAAAGTTACTGTGCTACAAAAATGAACCATATGTGTGCATATTTGTAAACTCCAATTTACTTGATTTAGAATAATCAAGAATTAATGTGTATGTTGAGTTGTCCTAAAAGCCTCGAGTGTATTAGATGTGGGAAAAAAAAACAAAAAACAACAATGTCATATATGGCCACTTTGTAGTGAGCAGGTTAATCAATCTTATCAAAATGGTGCTTGGGTAAAAATTCGTGGATACATGCAATTAAATGTTTAGTGGGAGATACCTAAAAATGAAGTTCTTGAGTAAAAAAACATAAAATTTTTAAAATCTCTGCATACGTAATTCTCACATTTCCATTCAGAAATATTGTATTAAAGTGCTTGCTAACGCCTAGTATTATCTTTAAATACAAGTAAAATATATGATTTCACTATTTTAATTGGATTTATTAATCACTTTTTTTCCATCAGTTTGCCACACCTGGTAGTGACCTTCAGCTCTTGTTGGCACAGGAGGTTGGCATTGTTCATTAAACCTTTTCTTTCTTCTACCTAATTTTTTAAAATTTTAATTTTCAGGTGTTCATTATTAGGTAAAGAATATCAACCTTTTATCTCTTGTTTTTGGTAGTAAACATTATTCTTTCTGGTATTAATTTTCCTTCAATTTTGCTTTCGAAAAGTATTCTTGTTTTCCCCTTCTTTTTAAGTAATTAAATATATTCATTTTCTTCCCTTTGAAATTTTTTTACCAATAGTTGTAGAAATGTCTCTCCCATCCAGATATTAAATATTGCACATACTGACCACATTTTTTTTCTGACTTTTTTTCATTAAGTTTTTTGATCCAGTGCCTGGATTTTTGATTCACTGGAAACTTATCTTGGTGTTTGGAGTGGTTTTGAGTAATTTTTGAAGAATTGTAGTGAACAGAGGAAGCCCTAGATGTTCAAAGATAAACCAGCATGGTGCACACTGTCCTCAGGTGCCCCTTTAGACAGGCAAAGGGTGATACAAGGCCACACCTGGCGCTGACCTTCAGTTCTCATTGGCACAGGAAGAGGGGCACCTCAAGGTAGGAACACAGAAGAAACTAGCTAGACCATGAGAGGCACAACCCACAGCATCTAATGTGATCTTTACTCTGGAGAAGGGAAGATTCAGAGAGGTCAGAGTAACTGTCATTAAATATTTGAAATATTGACCCTAAGAAGAAGGTATAGAATGTTGAATACATAGGATTCATGCTTCTCTGTTCTTGTGATGTTCACTAAGAATAATGTATTCCACCTCCATCCAGATTAATACAAATGCGGCAAAATCTCCATTTCTTTTAATTACTGAATAATATTCCATGGTATACATATACCACAGCTTGCCAATGCATTCCTGGGTCGAGGGGCAATTAGGCTGTTTCCACATTTTAGTGATTGTAAATTGAGCTGTGATAAACAGTCTAGTACAAGTGTCTTTATAATAAAAGTTTTGTTGTTTTTTTTTTCCTTCTGGATAGATGCCCAATAATGGGATTGCAAGATCAAATGGGAGGTCTAGGTTGAGTTCTTTGAGGTTTCTCCATACTTCCTTCCAGAAAGGTTGTATTAGTTTGCAGTACCATCATCAGTGTAAAGTGTTCCTTTCTCTCCACGTCCATGTCACCATCTGCAGACTCAACCACAAGACCTTTGTTTATGCCAACAGTAGCCAAGATGCAAGGCTAATTAAGGACACAAGTCCCTTCACCATAGCCCCAAAGAAAATGAAATACTTAGGAATATATGTAACAAACAAGGTGAAGGACCTCTATAAAGAAAATTATGAAATCCTAAGAAAGGAAATAGCAGAGAAATTTAACAAGTGGAAGAACATACAATGCTCATGTCTGGGAAAAATCAACATTGTTAAAATGTCTATACTTCCCAGAGCAATCTATGGATTCAATGCTATCCCTATTGAAACACTAACATCTTATTTTCAAGACTTGGAAAAAATGATTCTGCGTTTTGTATGGAACCAGAAAAATCCCCGTATAGCTAACACAGTTCTTAGTAATAAAAACAAAGCTGAGGGCAGCATACCAGATTTTAGGCTGTACTACAAGGCAATAGTGGTCAAGACAGCATGGTACTGGCACAAAAATAGAGACATACACATTTGGAATCAAATAGAAAACCAAGAAATGAAACCAACAACTTATAGCCACCTAATCTTTGATAAACCAAACAAGAGCGTTCACTGGGGAAAAGACCCCCTATTCAATAGGTGGTGCTGGGAGAATTGGATATCCACATATAAAAGACTGAAACTGGATCTGCACCTTTCTTCACTCACAAAAATTGATTCAAGATGGATAAAGGACTTAAATTTAATGCATGAAATGATAAAAATCCTCAAAGACAGAATAGGAAAAACACTGGAAGATATCAGCCTGGGGAAAGACTTCATGAAGAAGACTGCCACGGCAATAGCAACAACAGCAACAATAAACAAATGGGATTCAATTAAACTGAAAAGCTTCTGTACAGCCAAGGAGACAACAACCAAAGCAAATAGACAACCTACCCAAAGAGAAATGATATTTGCATATTTTGAATCAGGCAAAAGCTTAATAACTAGGATCTAAAGAGAACTTAAATTAATCCACAAGAAAAAAACCAACAATCCCATACGTTAATGGGGAAGAGAGATGAACAGAACCTTCTCTAAAGAATACAGACGAATGGCTAGAAAACATTTGAAAAAATGCTCATCATCCCTAATCATTAGAGAAATGCAAATTAAAACCACCCTGAGAGATCATCTAACCCCAATGAAAATGGTCTGTATCACAAAATCTGAAAACTGCAGACTCTGTATTCAACTTCGATATGAGGACAATTAATGACGCGGTGGGGGGTGGGAGAGCAGACAGAGAGAAGGCGGGAGGAGGTGAAGGAAAAAAAAAGAAAAGAAAAGAAAATAGTGACTAATTCTCACATAAATTGGATTGAATTTCATTACTTGAACATTAATTTTTAATTCAACTTGTTAATATGTTGTTTAGGATATTGCATCCTCATTTATAATTGAAATACATTTGTAATTTCCCTTTATAATAGTATATTTTTTCCAATTATAATATCAGGTATATCCAGATGAAGTAGAATGATTTTGAAGTATTTCTTCTTTTTCTATTGTCTATAATATTTGGCGTGATCTGTTATTTGAAATTATCTTCTTTTATTTATAAATATTAGTTGTCTATTTTTTGTAACTTTGGGGAAAAAATGAAGAACAAGAAGTTAACCAGTGACTCCATACTGAACCTCAGAGTCAAAGCATTCTAAGATAGACATACTCTTATCTGACAATGTGAATGTTAACTTTTTATGCCAGCACATTGTACCCCGTGATTGCAGTAAAGTACACAGCTATGATTTAATATAAAAAAAAAAAGATTGAAAGGTCACCATCAATGTAATAACAATATAAATAAATAGCATAATAGTTAAGCCCATGGGTATCTGGAGGGTTCTAAGCCTAGTGTTACCATTTATTGTCATGGAAGTTGGGGTAAATTATTTAAATTCTCTGAGCTTCAAATTCCTCACCTATGCAAATGTATTTAATTACAGTATTCCTTCAGTATTCACAAATCATAGGTCTTGTGAGAATTAAAGGAAGTACAGCATGTAAAGTGGTTAAAACAGTGTCAAAATCTCAATACTCAATAAATATTAGCACCAAAAAATAATGTTAATTTTTCTTCACAAAGAGCACATAAGTTATAAGCACATCAATAGTAGCCACAACCTGACTTTAGTGGCATTAAAAAATACATTATTTCTCTGATAACTAATGATGGTGAGCATCTTTTCCTGTGTTGATTTCCCCCAATTCTATGTTTTCTTCAATGAAGTGCTTGCATATATTTTTTCAATGTCTTTATATAGTGATCAAGAAAATGCCATGAAGGCTATCTGTAACAGTACGATCAAAACATTTCTGAATGTATATGAGTCGTGCCCTATGATTGTACCAATGTACAGAATTATGATTCAATAAAATTATTAAAAAAATGATAATAATATTGAGTAAAAATTAAGGTGAAAAGGATGCATACTTTATGAAACTGCTTTTTTAAAATGACAATACTAAAATCAGTAGCTTATTATTTATGAGAACATGCATAAGTAATAAAAATAATTAAAATACACATAAGAATGATATCTATATACTTCAGTTTTGAATTGCATAGGGAAGAAAGGGAAAAGACCATGGAAATCAATGCAAAACTTTAACTACATTTGTATTTTTTAATTTTGTTTGTTTTCTTTCCTTTTTCTCTTCCTTAAGGAGAAATATAAAGCAAATACAGTGAAGAGGTAACATTTGTTCAGTCTCAGCAGTATTTTCGTATTACTTGTTTTTTTCTGATTTTCTGTGTGTTTTCTTAATATATTTGAAAATTTTTTAATTAAAAATAATAAAAGAAAGAAAGAAACATTGAGAAAAGTTAGGATCCAGAATGAAAGATTTCAAGTTTCTCCCTGGTAAATTTACTGATTGGCTAGAGGGAAATAGTTCAGGGCAATCTATAAATACCATTCAAGGGAATAGCACCAAGGAAGCACCAGAAAGACCTTGATCTGCTAAAGCCTTTCACCTCACTAATATGCCATCTGGCTCTTCTCCTGCTCTACCAAATGAAGTACCTTCTATTTAGAGCAATCATTCTCATAGAACCCTTTTTTGCAGTGGGTGGGTATGGTTTGGGTAGAGGGGAAAGCAATAGTTCCAAAGCTGGAGATACTCAGACCACTGCCTACCAAGCCATGGGATGGTTGCTGATGCCTGGGGAGGGACTCCAGGTGAGGAAAGGGAAGTCATATTGAAGCAAACTGAGCCTGTGGTCATTTCACGTGCACCCTTCCTGTTCTTTCTCTGAAGGCCAAGCTTTACCCAGCCTAGGTGATCATAGGAACTATGTTGCACCCAGGACTGTCAGCACTCCAAGTTGGTGAATAACACAGAGGCAAAAAGAAACATGGAACTATAACAAAAGCAAATCAACCAACAAGCAATGGTACTATGGAGATAGTAAGGCCATTTCTCTAAGGCTCAGTAAAACTATAGGGCCGAAAGTTCATTTTTGCTATTTAGATGGACAGGACATATACTTGTCTTTTGTGGCACAAAAAAGAGTTAAGGAGAAGCAAAAAGAAAGGAAGCTGAAAATAAAACCATTTAATCTATTTTGTGTTTGAACCTAGCATAGCTGTGAGGCATGAAGGTCAGCCCTGATTCCTGGGATACTCTGTATGTGGCAGCCTGTTACCTAATATCCAGTAACACGATCTCCACTTCAATACGTCCTCTGTGGGTAAGGGAGGGAGGGAGGGCAGGCTAAAGCCTGCATGTACGTGTGGTGAAAGATCATACATCCATTGGTGTGTAAGCAGCCACTGACAGAAGACAGGGGAGGAACACTCTTGGATTTCATCTCATCTACATACCTGGATGCTCAGCACATCCTTGGGGACCTTCTTCCAAGGTAGTTGAAGCAAAGGAAATTTATAAGACTTGAGACACTGATGTCCATCTTTGCCCTGTGAATGTCTTTCTATAGGACAAACATCTTCCTCCTCCTGTCGGCAGTGTTGCCAGATCCAAGGTCAGGGAGGTTTGCCAGATCCAAGATCAGGGAGATTTGAATCTGTCTGAAATTCCAATTGCTTAACAAAATTCTTTCTTTATCTTGGAGTCTGGCCAGATATAAGTATCTCAATTCCTATCTTTATCCCGGGCATTTAAATGACATGCCTGTGTGTGTTGCTGTGAAGGAGTCACTGTCCTCTTCATTTTGCACACCTGAAAAGTCATTTCAGGTAGAACCAGGACAGTCATGAAGGCTTTCCATCTAACCACTGGGAAATGGATGCATGCAAATTATAAAATATGTAATTTAAAACTAAAAGTTTCCAAAGAATACTATCCCTCATTGCTAGAGATTACACTTTTGGTAATAGCTTTTGTGAAGATTTAACTTATACTTTGGAAACAGCTAACCAAATAATCAAATTTCTGAAATAATAATTCTATGGATTTCAATTCACTGAAGGAGCTGGAAAGTGAGATACACCCTCACAAACAACTCTGAACAAAGGAACAGGACCATTATTTCAATCTTTCCCCAAAATCACTCTAGAAGAAAAGAAATACAACAGTTCTCTCAATTCCTCATCCAGTCAAGATCTTCTAAAGAGGATAGTTGCTAGTCAACTGCTGGGCTGAGAGAACATGTGCCCTTCTTTGCTATGTGACTTTCTGTGTACTTGATTCCTGATCATGAGCTCATGTGAAATTGAAGGGTCTTAACAAGAGTAAGAAGACACTGTATTTTCATTTTTCATTTCTGTTGCCATAGAAACTCCTATATTTTCTGAATATGTCTTGGGAAACCTATCTCTCTCCTCAATCTCTTAACAGTGAAGTTCAGAAAGGAAAAGATTCTCCCCTCTTGGTTTTTGACTGCTCCAGCTGCGGTATTTCTTATTATACTTCAACCCAAGCTTTGACCTGTACATAGCTCCCCTTTGAGTTCTCAGCATACAGAAAAAGCTATTTTCAAAGCATGGCAATTACTGTAAAGAAAGTTTTGCCTACTGAGACATTTTGACACATGAGCTACTGAATTTCCTGTCCACATTTTTTTAGAGGATGCTTTCAGGAGGAAGCAAGTATGGGCAATTGCATCTCAGAGTACAACTCATTTGGCTGCTTATGTACACACTCCTAAAAATAAGAGACTATAGCTAAAGTACATTTTCAACCTAAACGTCATAGTGTAAGGATGGATATAGACAAAACTAAACATGTTTCAGAGAGACAGTCTGATAGCGAGTAGCCATGTTTTGAACTATGCTGAAGAAAATGGTGGTAATAACTAGATTTCTGAAATTTAGCCAAAAGGTGTAAGAGGAGGGGAGATCACACTCTAGCGTTCTAGCATCAGAGCTGAGAAACTTATACTAAGGGAAGCATACAAAAAAACCCTACATTGTGGCGGGTGCCTGTAGTCCCAGCTACTTGGGAGGCTGAGGCAAGAGAATTGCTTAAGCCCAAGAGTTTGAGGTTGCTGTGAGCGGTGATGCCATAGCACTCTACTGAGGGCGACATAGTGAGACTCTGTTTCAAAAAGAAAAAGAGCCTAGGAAGGTGAACACCTTTGCTTAATCTCAAAAAGCAGGTCAAAAGAGTTTCCAAGTATAACTTCTTTACAGGACAGCATTGCTAAAAATACACATTCAAACAGAATAAAACAGCTTCCAACATTCCTCCCCAATATAAGGGGTCACCTCTGCTCACTGAGAATTGAATAAGGCCTTCCTCATGCTGACAAAATGGAATACTATACATTTTATTTCTTTGCCTTTGCATAGTAAGTTCTTTCTGGGTAGTTTTAGTCCTTCTCCTGCCCCACATCAATAAACAATGATATCCCATCATTCACAAGCCCGAGCAAGCTCTTAATATAAATGCTTGTTAAAAGTTCCTTAGAAAGTCATGTGCAAAACTGAATTGAATGGGGATGGAATCTACTCATTGGGAATAAGTTATAATTTAAAAAACTCCTATAGATTTAAATAACTAAGAATCCTTAAAAGAGACCTGGGTTGAGAAGTTTGGGTTTTGTGGTTAGACTCCACGGAAAGCTTTCAGGCCCCAGACTCCTGAAATTAAAAATCAGACCCAAACCTAAACAAATTATTTTTTTCTGATTAGCTGCTCTCAGATTTGGAATATAATTTTCCTTCTTCAGGGTCTGAATTTTCGGGAGCCCATCCTGCAAGCAGCTTTCAGCCATGAACAAAGAGGAGAGGAGGCTTCTGCTTTTCACTGGAGAGTGAGTGATGTGGAGAATCTGGCTGGTCTACAGAGCACAGCCCGGTGGCTGCAGCCTAAACACACAGGGCTGTTTACTTTCAGTTCTGGAACTGCTGAGCACAGAGGTAAACTGTTTCACTGTGTTTGCCTGCTCAGTGTGCCATGGGTAGGAGAACCTGATTAAGAGGCAAAGAGACAGGCATCTGACAAACACGTTTCACTCACAAACCATAAGTCTGCCTAAACAAAAAGTCTGCCTCTCTCTCTCATGCAATCCCCTCATTTATACAAGGGCCAAAGTTTTGGCTTATTTTGAATTCAGAGTAGGCAGATCCTAGATAGCTCATAAGAATGGAATGTTAACCCTTAATATTGAATTTCCTGACATTTGATTTATGCTATCATGCCAACGTTAACTCTATTTAATTTAATTGCTTTGGTTTACGTTCTTTTGAAAAGTACAAAGGAGGGAGGTTATTAGTGCGTAAATGCCCCAGGGTTTGGAAGTGAAAGAGCACTTTCCCTATTCCCTGTCTTGTAATATTAGAAAATGCTTCTTGAGCATAAAAGATGGGCACACTCAGCCTATAAAATGAATTGAGTAATTGGTTGGTGGTAAAACAACATGATGAACTCGAGCCGTTGGGGCTTGCTGGTCTGCACCTGCATATGTTAAGGCTGCTGTAACAGAGATGCAACTAGGAGAGGGCACAACTACGTCATGGCATGATACATGTCACAGAATAAAGCAGGGCAGTGCGAAGGAATAAGCCAGAATTAATCCCCAGAGAGCAGATTTCATACTCTGAGATTAGAAGGAGCTCAGATCATCTCAGGGCTGGGCGTGTTTGAAGGATGGGAGGATTGGGGATTTAATTAGGCACGAGAGGGTGGTAGAAATAGCTAGCTTGGTGCCTGGAGTATAAAATGCATCTGTGATGGGTTTGTAGTTTGGAGGAAGTGGACACATGCTCTGGCTCCCAGGAAAAAGTCCGCAGGACCCTTTAGAGAAAGCAGAGAGCATTCAACAACGCTCCAGCACCAGGTCTTCTATGGGGCACTCATCTCCACCCTGCCATAGGCCCAGATCACATAACTACACTGCTACAGGGGACACAACCCCTTGGGAGGGCACTGTGAATGGAGCCCCTGGAGCTCGGCATTCCCTCTTTCGTTGGAAAGCTGTAAAAGTCCAGGGTGACCCAGATCCACCTAATCTGGGCTTTGTTTCCTAGGAAAACCTTTAACTTCGGGGAATTGGCACACCCAAGCACTGCTGGATAAAGATTCTCCTTGGAGACCTCATCTGGCTGCTTTCATTGTGGGGGAAAAACAGGAGGGGAAGCAACCTTGTTTCTTTCTCCAATAAACATCATCAGGAAGTGAAGCAAGTAACTTAATCATTCACTCTGGCTTCCCCAGGCCTGCTGCATTTAGAGACTTAGAATGACTCAGAAAGAACTCTGAGAAGTGACATAGGCATTGCCCTCTGCCCTCAAGGCGGTATATAAGTAGAGTCACATGAAAGAATGTCATATTTAAAGCCTTAAGGAAAGATTTCACATTACTCAGAAAACTATTGCCAAAGTTGAATTGTCACCACTCTGCTACCTAAATTTATCATATTGTAGCTTAAGCCCATTTGTTCTTTTTCTATTCTAGCCTGGGATAATCTTTTATCTAAGAAATGTAGCAGATGAGGAAATAAAACAAACAGAATTTATTTATATAAATGAGGACTTTCAAATCCTCCTAGAAAGGAAGGAATTGGATTTTATTTTCAATGAGGTATCCCAGTATCTAACACATAGGAGGAATTCCATAAATGTTTACTGAATGAATAGATTGTTCACTTTTTAAATTTTTCTTATTTTTATGGTTTATTTTCAGAATATTACATGGGTGCATGTGTTTTGGTTACATAAATTGCTTTTGTATGCATTACACCCATTAGATGTGAATTAACCCAACCCTGCTTCCATCTACTTGATTGCCATTGAGTAACACTTCCATAAGTGTTGATTGACTCGTTCCAATTTAGTATTGAGTACATGTAGTGTTTGTTTTTCCATTCTTGTGATATTTATTTTAAAGAATGGTCTCCAGTTTCATCAAGGTTGTTACAAAAGATACTAGAGCATCATTTTTATGACTGAGTAATACTCCATAGTATAGCTATACCACATTCTATTAACCCATTCATATATTGGTGGGCATTTGGGTTGTTTCCACATCTTTGCAATTGTGACTTGTGCTGAAATAAATGTTCAAGTCCAAATGTCTTTTTAGTAAATTATCTTTTTTTCCTTTGTGTAAATACCTGGATGCGAGGTTGCTACCTCAAATGATAGGTCTACTTTGAGTTCTTTGAGCTCTCTCCATATTACTTTTCACAGAGGTTGTACTAGTTTGCAGTTCCACCAAAAGTGTATGAGTGCTCCCTTCTCTCTGTTGTTTTGGGACTTTTTGACAAAAGCCATTCTCACAGGAGTTAGGTGTTACCTCCTTATGGTTTTGATTTGCATTCCTCTGATGATTAGAGAGGCTGAGCATTTTTTCATGTGTTTGTTGGTCATTAGATTATCTTCATTTGAAAAGTTTCTGTTCATGTCTTTTGCCCCCTTTTTAATGGGGTTGCTTGATTTTCCTTGTTTATTTTCTTGAGTTCTTCGTAGATTCTGGCTATCAGCAATTTATTGGATGTATAGCATGCAAATATTTCCTCTCATTCTGCAGGTTGTTTATTTACTCCATTGATTGTGCCCTTGGCTATGTAAAAATGTTTTAATTTGATCAGGTTCCATTTGTTTACTTTTGTTTTTGCTTTTGGGGTTGTCTTCATAAATTCTTTCCCTAGGCTGATATCTATAAAAGTTTTTCCAACATTTTCTTCTAGAATTCTTATAGTTTCCTGCCTTAGGCTTAAGTTTCATTCCAGAGATGCAAGGATACATTCAAAAATTTATAAATATAATTCAATATGTTAAATAGATACAAAAACAAGGGCAGTACAATCCTTTCAATAGTTGCAGAAAAAGGCATTTGATAAACTTCAGCGCCCTTTTATGATAAGAACACTTAACAAAATTGGTATAAATGAGACCTCAAAATTAAAAAAAAACATATATGACAAAACCATACATCTATTGAATGGGGAAAAATTGAAAGCATTCCTGCCTAGAACTAGAATCAGACAAGGTTGCCCACTTTCACCATTTCTATTCAACATAGTGCTGGAAGTCCCAGTTAGAGAAATCATGCAAGAGAAGGAAAGCCAGCATATTCAAATGGAGAAAGAGGTCAAACTATCACTCTTTCCTGACAATATAATCTTATTTCTAGCAAATTCCAAGGAAGCAACCAAGAGACTCCTGGAATTGATAAATAAATTCAGCCAAGTCTCAGGCTATAAAATCAATATTCATGAATCAATAGCTTTCATATCTGCCAACAGCAGTCACATGGAGAATCAAATCAAAGATGCAATCCTTTAACAATAACAACACAGAAAATAAAATACCTAGGAATGTACTTAACAAAGGAGGCAAAAGAACTCTATATGGGAAATTATGAAGCACAAGGAAAGAAACTGCAAAGGATGTAAACAGATGGAAAAATATATCATGCTCATTGATTGGCAGAGTCAACATTGTTAAAATGGCCATACTACCCAAAGAGATTTACAAATTTAATACAATCTCAACTAAAATATCAACTCCATGTTTCATATCTAGAAAAAATAGTTCTATGCTTTGCATGGAACAAGAAAAGATCCCAAATAGCCAGTACAACCTTACATAAAAAGAACAAAGTGGGAGGTATCACTTACCAGACTTCAAGCTATATATTATAAGGTTATAGTAACCAAAACAACATGGTACTGGCACAAAAACAGAGACATAGACCTATGGATCAGAACAGAATGAAACAGGACCCAGAAATGAAGCCATACTCATATTCCCTTCTTGTTTTTGACAAAGCAGACAAAAACATACACTGGGGAAAAGAATAGCTGTTCAATGAATGGTGCTAGGAAAACTGGATAGCCCCATATAAAAGACTGAAACAGGATCTGCTCTTCTCACCACTTGATTGTTCAAATATTTGAAAAACTTCCTAGGAAGAATACCCCACCCTCACTTCCACCGAAAAGTGTTAGAAACAGAAAGAATAGCTTGAGGCTACACGGAGACAGACTTATATGTGAATTGGTCAGAGCTGCCCAAAGATGGACAAGGGCCATCTGCAGAGTAACATGTCACTTTGGGTATTCAAATTGGACAACTGGGAGGCTTTCTGAGGTATCTGGGAATTGGAAGGTGGTTGTCTAGTTCATCTTCGGAGTACCTTGACCCATACTGCAAGGCCAATGACAACTGTCTCAAAGAGGTACAATCAAGGTTTTTTGGGTCTTCAAAGAAGACAGAAATCACATCCAGACACAGCAATAGTTCCTAACCTTGGTTGCATGTTGTAATCACCTGAGCTTTTAAAAACAGAGGCCTGAATTCCACTCCTAAAGGCTCCGATTTAAATAATCTCAGGTGTACTCTAGGCAAAAGAGTTTTGAACAGATCCCTAACTGCAGCCAAGAATAAGAAGCACTGAACTGGAAGAAATTGGGGAAGCTTCATTAAAGAAGGAGAAATTATGCCTGGGCCTTAAAGGTTGAATAAAATTTAAATAAATGGAGAGAAAAGAGGGTTATTCTTGATATAACCTGGTAGGTGACAGACACACACAGAGCATTTATAAATGAACCACAAAGAAAGATAATTTATTAATTTTTGTGTTCTTACATATAAATCCCAAGTGGATTTATTTTATTCATTCAATAAGCATTTCCTATATATTAGTCATTCACAGTTCCTTTTAGCCCTAGCCTCGTGATGTGTAAAGCAGAAGGGGTTACACAAAAGGGTGAATGGTTGTGTTAAAAAAAAAAAAAGAAGAAGAAGAAAAGAACAAGGACAATTCAGTTTTAAGGGTTAGTGAAAATCTTTTTAAAGGACTAAAAGTAGATGGCATTTAAACTTTAATACTTGAAGAGAGTAGAGTTTCATTATTTTTCAATCAGTTCAATATTACCTGGTAAATTAACCCCACCAAATAAGTATTTACTAAGTTATGGAATCTAGCTTGTCTTAAATCCACCTCCTCTTCTCTGAAAGATGGGCTGAATCAAATATTCTTTGCTAATTTTCCATGTATAGTGTTATCTTACTAAGACACCACAGTTAGGGAGTGAATGGGTGATAAAGCAAACTGCATTAGCCATTAGAAGAGTTATGCTACACGGATGTAATCATTCTTGGTAAAAGAAAAAAAAATTCAATGCAGAAGAGTTGCAAAATATTCATTTCAAATGATAGATAATAAATCAAATGGGCATGATTAATGTCAGTACAGTGAAACTTGCAGTGGTGCTTTGGGTTACAATATTTTTCTTGTCTACATAAATCTGCTGAAAAGAGATTTTAGAGAAAGAGAAGCTATATATATTCAGGAAATGAGTAAGTCCAATCCTAAGCAGTGCTGTGTTTCTGCCCATGAAAGAGAGTAAATGCTCACCCTGGTGCCTTTTACCAAAAAATGGAAGATTCTGGTGCATTTCCATTTAAGGAAGTTGGACTGGCCACAGAGGCCAGTCCAGGACTGGAACAGATGCTGTGGAGGCCCCTCCCCATAGCCTCTGGGCCTACCTCTGAGCTCATCTACAGCTTGGGTGAACAGAACTCACCCAGGCCTTTCTCTTCTATTTTTCTGTCTGAGGGCTTTCTCCAACGCTAAAGCTACAGAACCTGTTGGAAGGGCATCCTGAAAATGCCAGGAAAACTCTCAGCCAATGAGTCAATCATTTCAGTTTTTTTATCCTTCAGTGGGAAATTCTGAGGCATGTTCTACAAAGTTTCTCAAAATATCCCCAGCAGGACTGAGCCCAGTTGCCTACACTGGTTTCCCACTTCTTTATTATTGCTTTCCTTTCCTCCTCCCTCTTTAGCTCACTTTTGTTATCAAATAAACTCCTTGTGCCCCATTCCTTATTGTAGGGTATGCTTTTGAAGAAAGAAACTGGGACAGAACACGTAATCTCTCATTGTCATCCTCGTTTGGCCAGGGAAATCATGAAAAAATGCGCTCTTTGAATACCTAGACCATCTGTTTAACCACCTAGCTTCTGATGATTCAATTTCATGTTTTATACTGTTTCTTTATACTCCTTTGCATCATAATTTTGACAACTTCAGACAAGTGTATTATTTTTAACTTCCAGGTTAGAATTCTGATTTACAGAGCGATAAATCAAGCTAGTTAAGTGTGTCCAAGCCACTGAGAGGCCCTCTATGATCTTGTCTGATTTGGTTCTTACCCCTCCTGCAGGTGAGTCCCAGCTAAGATGACTCCAACAACCAGTGGCAAGAGCTCATAGAGAAATAGTCAGTTTGTAGTATTACCTTCTACTTACTACTGCCCCAAGAAGATGAGGCTGCTGTAGTAGAGGCAGCTCTTATAGAATCTTTATACCTACAGGAAATTAATTCCCAATGAAACATATGGAGTGGCTTGAGGGGAGGGGCCAGTGTTAAGAAGCTGTCTCAGGTGGGCGTGGTGGATCACACCTGTCATCCTACACTCTGGGAGGCCAAGGTTGGGAGGATTGCTTGAACTCATGAGTTTCAGACCAGCCTGAGCAAGAGCAAGTCCCCGACTCTGAAAATAGTCAGGGATTGTGGCACACACCTGTAGTCCCAGGTATGCAGCAGGCTGAGGGAAAAGGATCGCTCGAACCCAGGAGTTTGAGGTTGCTGTGAGCTATGACGCCATGGCATTCTACCCAGGGTGACAGAATGCGACTCTGTCTCAAAAAAAAAGGCTGTCCCAAAGGCATAGTCCTGCCACTATGCCAGCTGGAAGGTCAGCTGACCCTATGGGCTATGCCACCCAATCACGCATGAGAGTACTAGTCTCACATTGACTTGGATACTTTGTGCTTTGCACACCACAATGGTCTCATCAAAACCAATCATTTAGTCATATGCAGTCTTCCTAAAGAAATTAGCTTATCAAGTATATCACGACCTGTGTTACATATTCACTTGATAGGGGTTCTGCAGTGGAGATGAGGGATAGCTAGAAGGAATTTGTAAAATTGTTATAGTTAGGCAGCATCATTCTAATCTATCAGAAAAAGAGAAAATATTTAAAAGCCTTTCAGGTTGAGGGAGACATTGATTTGAACATTGTAATTTGATCTTACTTCTTTTAAACAAAATAAAACTATTACACAAGGCCATGGAGAGCAGAACAATGAATTGCTCCTGCCTTGTGTTTCAGCCACCAGTCAAATGCTTTCCAATCATGTTTGGCAGCTTCGACTGAGTACATGGAATTCACCACAGTCTGTCCCCTTGGAAAAGGAAAAAGAGAAACAAACTAGGGGGTTAATCCCAGCTGTCTGATAAACTCCCACTGTCCTAAATCACATGCTGCTGAACAACCAGCTTTCTAGCCTCTGTTTGCAGAAAAGCATTAGATTATCATCCAAAGATTTTTTTTCTTCTTTTCCAAACCCTCTACTTATGTCATCTTGTAAAACAGACAGTTGGGAAAGTATTAGGGGTTGAGCATGGTTAGAAGGAATGGGTTGTCGTAGTTACTGTTTATAAATATGGGCTTTGAACCAATTCTAATGCTGATCATTCTTTGGAAACATCTTTCTCACTAGATGGCTAGACACTTAAAGTTACATACTTTGTGTTGTCCCACAAGGACAACACAGATCTCCATAATTTAAAGAAATTAATTTAACTCAAAAAGTCAATATTTAAAAAATTATAGCTATTCTTGGGGGAAAAGAACAGAGCATTCTCCATTTCTTGAAGTGATATCTTTGGTGAAAAGCACAATATACACAAACTTAATTATTGTCTAAAAATAATAGGGAAGAAATCCCCATTGACATTATTACTTAAATGCCCTGGGCCCATCTGGGTCTATTCAACTCCTTCTCCAAGATACTTTCACTATGGGCAGTTATAACTTTAATTATGAATGACTATAACAGTAAACTAAGATTATATAAAAATAATAATTTGTGTCCTATACTATTTTTTTTTAATAATTTTATTGAATCATAATTATGTACATTGGTGCAATCACAGGGCACGATTCATATACATTCAGAAATATTTTGATCATACTGTTACAGATATCCTTCATGGCATTTCCTTGATCACTATATAA
>CAUYON010093556.1:0-10003 GCA_963573935.1 Arctocebus calabarensis
GCAAGAAAATATAAATTCTACTAATACAGATCCAAAATCAACTTTAAATACAAATTTATGATGACTACACAGTAATGAGTTAGTACAGTTAATAAACAATTCTTAACAAGTCAAAAATCAGGAACACTGGTCTGAAGTTTCGGCTTGCTGGGAGATGGCCTTTCATCTCAGAAAACACAGTGGAGTTTTGCAAGTGAACTTGCATCTGCTGAGCAGACATTCAGGAATCCAGTGCTCAGAACAGTCATTTCGTCCTGTATATAATTGATCCAGAAATTGCTGAATCTTTTGCTGTTTTATAAACTTGACATCATTCTTTATTGTTAAGAGGAAGCACTACGCCTTATAAGACTTTTGGCGACATCACCGGCCTCTATGCATCAGACGCCTGTAGCCCCCTCCTCCCCAACTTATGACAACCAGAATATCTCCAGACATTGCAGGCATGGGCAGGGGAGAGGAGCAGAATTGCCCCTGATTGAGAACTACTGCTCAAAGTTACCTTCTTTATATATATTAAGACAAAATATTAATTAGCAAACATGTTGTCTGGGCTCATCTACTGGTGATGAGTGACTATGGTAAGGATGCTGAAAGGTAAATTGTGGTGTGGCTGGTTCCAGGTACCTGATTCTGAGTTATGCAGTTACATTTGCCAGGAACTGCTATATGTTTCAAAGGCATTTTTTGTTTTTATCATCTGTGGTAAGTCCTCTCCCTCTCTTTCTGTCTCTTTCCCCCACCCCCTTTAACTTCTCTGAAAGGCACGCTTGATATTTTCAGATGTGCTACTTTGCAGAATTCATAGCATGCATTTCGGGATACCATTTTCTCATTAGCAGACCCTAGACATGGGTGCCATCAGGTACGATCTGATTATCTTGCTAAGTTCACATTGAATTTGAAAGGAACTTGTGAAAGAGTGGCCAATTTTCCTGTTTAGGTACCTGAGGTTTTGGAATGTGAATGCTTTCTGAACATTCATGCATATTGGAAATGCATTTTTGCTAATTGCAGGACTCTTGTCCATAATTAGTCTGCGGTAGGCATGATTAATTGCAAAGAACAGTGACATTTATGCATAAAATGCTTGAGGTCAAAAAGAAATGGAGAGAAATGGTGACTGTAGCCACGGTGCGCAGAATACTAATGCATGGTGACCCCAGAAGCAAACCCCCAGCAGAGGAATTTCTGCATCAGCAGGATAGGTATTTTATTTGGACAGATGTCTCTGTATTTTTGACATGCCTATATTTTATTCTCCTCTCCTCCAGAGCCCTTTCATTTTAGGCCGGTCTTCAGAAGCCTTTCTGATGTTTCGGTAAATGCCAAGGTGTACCTGGTCCCTCTCTTTCTGCCCCCACCTTCCTGATCTCCTTCATCCCTTGAAGCTCATGATTTACTCCGTTAACACAACATTTATGTGTTCTACGTCTCCCATAAAGAATCAAGAAGCAAATATGCCGCAAACCCACCACCCAGAACAACCAGCGAACATTATTTTTTTGTTTGTTCAGGTTAAAGGGATACATATCCATGATTAATAATTCAGATAGCACTTAGGCTAGCTAAGGAAAAGGAAAAGCAAAGCCCATGTCTGAATCTCGTTTCTAACTACAGCTAATTACAAGCAGAGGTCATTCCTGGGGGAAGAAGGCACCAACTTGGATGCAACTCACATATATGGTTCGTCCACACATGTACAGTTGTATTCTGTAGTTTCTCTCTCTCACATACACATAATATACTCTTTGTTAATTTTATCTTGCTTATTTTACTTATTTACATGTCATGGGAGGTTTTTTTTTTTTTTTTTTTTTTTCCTACAGTGGTTGTGCCATACCTTAGTCGGTTCCCTTAGCAGACTCTCTATTTTTTTTATATTGTAAATAGTAATACTACACACATGTATTATCTATCTATCTATCCATCTATCTATCTGTCTATATAAGAGATATATAAATAAAACATAATATGGACATTGGTTAATTTTAAACTGCCACATTAATTTCCCAGCATTGTGATTTCCGGGGCCAAAGCATGGGTGTCTTCAACCTTATTTTTTGTTAAAGACGTGATTCAGAACTTATCTCCTACTATATATAATGCTACCCAGTTCACATCGCTTTCACTGGCACAGGCATCCTGTGTGGGATGGATGAACTCCAGAGCTGGAGTTCACATGAGAATGAGGAACCATTCAAACTTGAAATCTGGTGATAGAGGCTCATCTAGATACCAGCAGACTCAGAAGGCCTCGGTACTTGTTCTCCTTGGGAAAATGAGGTCCTAAGCCTGTGTCGGGCATCTTGATGTACACCCTTGGGGTACTATTTTGCTTGAATTTTCCCGTATGCCTCTTTATTTGTTCTGCTGCCCAGGATAGAGTATAAGTACCTTCAAGGCAGGAGCCATATATAGAAAGAGACCTTACATTCTGCACCCACCCTGATTGGTTAGTACTGGCTATTTGCAGCTTTTTTGGGGAGAAGGTCCATGTCTGGCTCAGGAAAGAGGAGGTTCACAATCGATTAGTGATGTCTGCTCTGGGCACAGAATAGTGCAGGGGTAACCTGCTTGCTAGATACTCATTTTCCATTTTTCCGTAAGTAATTATGATTATTATTGTGGTTATTTTGGGTCTATAGAGAACTGTTCTGTCAACTTATAAAAGTCACTTTATGGAAAAAGAGAAGGAGTAGGGGGGGAAAGAAGGAGGAGAGAAGAAGAGGCAAGAGGAGAGAAAGAGCGGGAGAAAATATACTCCAAAATAGAAGAGTACCCTGCTTCTAGGTTGCTTGTTACTTGAGCTATTCTGTGGTTTTGAAATTTACCTCATGTATTACATATGAGATTTGTATTACAAATGAGACATGTATTACATATGAGATTTTTTTAGAAAGTTCACAATAAGCATTAAAGTAAAATACAGTCAGTCTTGAAGTAAAGCTACCAGTTGAATCATGAGGCAGAACCACCCTGGGCTGGGAGGCAGAGGGCGGTTCTGCATGGTTCTACATTTTCTTGGTTTTGTGAGATTGCTAAGTGATGTGCACTCTCTCTGGCAGAATGGATGGTGTGAATCTCCAGTCCCTTTGTAATAAATGCTGAACTGTGAACAGGAGATGGCTAGGAGAGAGTGCCCGGGCAAACCTTAATCTTTAATAAGGTACACAGCTAGTCCGTAACTGTCAGGGATGACGGAGGAACCAGCCTTTCTGCTTTCTTGCACAGAATGACCTGAGGAGGCTACAGGAGCCCAGGTCTTTGCTCTGATCTGACGGAGGCCACAGGGTCCCCCATTTAGGGGGCCTTGAAACACGCAGAGAATAGCTTTTCTTCAGGGAAATGGACAGATTTTTCAAAATGTTCAGCGTCCTGTGAGAGCAGGTTCATTCAGATTCCGCTCAAATCTTGGCTTATAACTTGGGCCCTAGGAGCAGCCCTTTGCAATGAAACTATATCACTTTTGAAGCTTAGCAGATGGGAATTGTCATAAATGATATTTTAGTCACAGATATGAGCCGTAAAATGTGAAAGATAAAGTATCTTTTGGAGACACACATGGAGAGGCAGATACAGACCCAGATATGACACGAGCTTTTCTGCTGCTCTGATAGATTGGAGGGAAGGGCCACAGGTAGATATTTACTGTGAGCCTTGAGCTTTGCAGTTGATACAAAATCGTGGAGATCACAGGCGGCATAAACTTGGTGTGGGGGCGGACAGATCTGAGTTTCAATACTGGGTTAAGCATTCGCCATCCTGTGGAATCAAATTCCTCATCTTTTTCAGAGCCTGGATGGTCCCCGTGTACGAGGGAATGTCCTTCTTCAGGTGTTTGGCACAGTTTAGGGCACCGTATAGATAACCATTAGATCTACGTTCCTGTCTGGCCTCCCTACAACATTCCGCTCAAATGGATGTGTTGCTTATACCTACTTATGCTGGATTATTCTGCTGTGTTGAATTATTCATTAGGGCTTGGGTTCCGAGATATGGCATAACCGTTTCCAGCACACTCTAGCCTTGAGCCAATATGTATATTAATGCTTTTTACTCAAGGACTATCCCTGGCTCTTACCAGCCCTAATCCCACTTCCAAATATTGCTATCACATTGACCTGACAGGAAGATTAATTAGCATGGGACGAAGGGGCGATTTTCATGTCCAAAGGAAAAAGGCAAAGGTAAAAACAAAACTGATGATGGGAATCTTCTAGAAATTCCTTCTTTTGTCTCCAACACACACTCAGATCTATTCTCATGCACTGGGAAATTTTTAATGGTTTCGTTTGCACAGGATCAAAATATACTGGTATTCTAACCAGTTATTGTGGCAAAGTTTTGTCCACCTGATCTCAAACAATGGGCCATTTTGAAATAGCTGATACATGTAAGGTCTTCATTCCATCCAGAATGCATCTCTCCCATAACCTCCTAGCACTCACTTCAAACCCTTAGCATTTACAAATTTAAGTGGAGTCAGGGGCAATTTAAATTAATGTATACAGCTTTTATATTGGTAGCAAAAGGTGTAGATATTCTTAAGTCATGCCCATGTGGTTTTGTTGGAGTTGATTGACATGCATACGTGGGTGTTTAAGGAGGAGAAACAACATTTTGGGTTCCTACTACATTTCAGAAGTTATGGTAGCCATTTTGCATTATTCTACTTAATTTTTTAAATAACCTGAGAGATTAATATCATTATTCCCACCCTATGATGAAGACTCTGAAGCTCCCACCACTGAATTACTTCTATGGCCAAACGGCTGAGCACGTAATGGCTGAGCCCGCATTCAGGGCCAGTCTCGCCTCTCCCAGAGGTTCTCCCAGTGTCCCATCCTATCAGCCTCAAGGTCCTGTGAGCCTAATGTATTTTGAGTTCTGACAATGGTAGCACTATTTGCTCAGGGTACCTTAAAATGGAATACCCAGGAACTCCGTTTTCTGGTCTGAGTTCAAAGATGAATGAGCAGCGATTGAGTCTCAGCCTACGAAAGAGAAAGCTACATAGAGCTCCCAGGTGATAAGAGAGGTGTTTTCAGAATCGGATGTTCTGGGTGTGCTCGGCCATTTTTGTCTGCTTTCGACAAATGTGTCACACCTTCTCCATCCCTCGGGTTCTTCTAAAAGGTAGAAAGGAGCCTGGGCGCGGTGGCTCACACCTGTAATCTCAGCACTCTGGGAGGCAGAGGTGGATAGATTGCTTGAGCCCAGGAGTTTGAGACCAGCCTGAGCAGGAGCAAGGCCACATCTCTAAAAATCCCCCGGTGTTGTGGTGGGCACTGTTGTCCCAGCTACTTCAGATGGCTGTGAGCTGTGAGGTCACAATACTCCACCAAGGGTGATGAAGTGAGACTCTTCTCAAAAAAATAAATAAATAAATAAAAAATTCTCAAAAATAAGTAAATAAATAAAAGGGGGTAGAAAGATATCTAGCACAACTATTTAATTGGAAGTCATTCACGTTCAAAATTGGCATTCTTCATTGGTTTGGTAAAGTTTATCCCCAAAGGATCTTACTTATAAATAAATATGGTGACACAAAAAATGATTTTTTTGGTCCCTCTCTTACTCTAGGAAATCTCTCTACCTGTGCTTTAATGAATCATTTTAATCTACTTTGTAATTATGACACTAGCAACATTTTTATTACTATTCGATACTAGTTTAAATAAATATGCTTTGAGACATGAAATTTGCAAAGAGAAGACCCTGTGTACATGTCCTGGCTTCAATGCGACTCAGCAGTCTATACATAGAGCCAGGAGTTAGAGCCATGAATGGACTGGCTTCCATCCCACAAGCCAGGGAATGAGTCCTGGGTTGAGA
Source organism: Arctocebus calabarensis (assembly GCA_963573935.1). Taxonomy (NCBI): domain Eukaryota; kingdom Metazoa; phylum Chordata; class Mammalia; order Primates; family Lorisidae; genus Arctocebus; species Arctocebus calabarensis. The sequence continues at coordinate 5,839 of CAUYON010093556.1, forward strand.
TTAGGCATTATTTTTCATTGTTGTAAAAAAAAAAAAAAAAGGTGCATTGCAAAAGGAAAATTAGTTGTACATTTTTAAGAGACTTTTCTAAAGCAATATAAAATCATGTAAATAGTCCGTAAGCAAAGGATTATTGCATTTTTGGAACACATGTGTACAAGCATGCACTTGTGCTATGTCAGTATACATATATTGATGTGGTATAAGGTAAGCTGTTTTGGACAAACTTCTGATAAATGGGACATCATATTGTTAATTATTGGCTCCTAATCCCATTATATTAATGACTCAACTTTATTAAAATTCCTCAGATGTGTTCTGCGCTGAATCATTTTATTTCAAATCATTTCTATGTGGCTCAACACAGCAGCCCCTTTGGGGTTGTCCAGAACTTGCATCCCCATTTTACAGATGAGCGAGGGAGATAAGAACAGATTCAGTGATTTTTGCCTTAGGTCACACAGGCAGGGAGAAAGATTAGGAGTTGGTGAGTGTTTACAGCAGCTCTGTCTGCAGTAAGTCCCTAAATTCAAATTTTCCAACCTCAGAGTTTTCTGGGTTAGACCTCTACCTGACTACCAGGGGACGCCGTGTTATGTAATTAATTACAGCTATAATTTATCTTAATTTCTGGGTCATTTAAAAATCATCAGTGCATTTTGTTTCTATGGTTCATGTACCAAAGGAATTTTTTTTTTCCTAAGGTACAAGTATAATTAATCCAATTTTTAGGCTCTTAAATAACAGGAAAGTTAACACATTGATGTAGAGACTGAACTCACCTTGGCCAGTGCCCTGCCGCAGGGTGGGAGAATTCAGAGCTATTGGAAGCAGTGGCCTTCCTATATTTTATAGGAATATAAAACTTCCTAAACTAGAGTCTCAGCTGCCTGAGAGGCACTCAGTACCTCCATATGTTACTGACTAGTCTAATGCATGGAATAGACACAGATGGTATTTCTTTTTTTCTTTTTTTTTTGTTTGTTTTGAGACAGAGTCTTACTATGTCACCCTTGGTAGAGTGCCGTGGAGTCACAGCTCACAGCAATCTCAAACTCTTGGGCTTAAGCGATTCTCTTGCCTCAGCTGCTCAAGTAGCTGGGACTACAGGCACCCGCCACCACTCTTGGCTATTTTTTGTTGTTGTTGCAGTTGTCATTGTTGCTTTAGCTGTCCTGGGCTGGTTTCGAACCCACTAGCCTCGGTGTATGTGACTGGCACCATAACCACTGTGCTACAGGTGCCGAGCCACAGATGATATTTCTTTATGTCCCTGAGCCTCACGTGGTTGCTTAGAAAAACAGTGATTTCCATAGGTCCTTATGAAGTTTTCTACAGAAGTGGTGAAAGATATAAATATTTAAAGTTAAAGAATTTTCAAATGCTACTTTTTCTTTCCCCATAATATCTTACATGAAGATAATCAAGTTTGGGGCAGTTATCTCTTATACCAGTTTAAATACATTCTTTATAATACATGAAAACACCAGTTTTTTTCTTTTTTTTTTTAAATTTTGACTTTATTCTCTTCCACTCATGGGTAATTCCTCAGCAGGAAGTGGTTTTCCATATATCACTTACCTCCCTGGGCTCCCAAGGGGAAGGATTCAGGGATACAAGCAGCCGGTATAACCCAAGTGGGTCAGTAGCATGAACATCGTGTCCTACACCAATCACCAGGCATCTCATTCATAGGAATTAGTTCAATTTCATTCTTCGCAAGTCACCATAGGTGACACTCAGGAAGTTTCTGAAGAATCCCTTTATTGTTAAGATATATTGATATGACAGCTTTGCTTGTACATCAATCATCGGGGAAAAACACTGGAGAAAGAACTTAAGGAAGATATGAACCCCTTTGCTTTGGGGAAAAGGTTTTAGAATTGTCTGTGTCAGGAAAACTTCATAGTGCTTAAATGTAAGAAAGGAGATTCCCTGATTTATTCACGGAGTATTTTCTTTTTCTTTTCTTTCTTTCTTTCTTTCTATTTTTTTTTTTTTTTTTAGACAGATTCTCACTTTATCATCCTTGGTAGAGAGCTGTGGTGTCACAGCTCACAGCAATCCCAAACTCTTGGGCTTCAGTGATTCTCTTGAATCCGCCTCCCAAGTAGCTGGGACTACAGGCACCTGCCACAAGGCCCGGCTATTTTTTGTTTGTTTGTTATTGTTGTCATTGTTGTTTAGTAGGTCTGGGCCAGGTTCAAACCCACCACCCCCGGGGCATGTGGCTGGCACCCTAACCACTGAGCTCTGGGCACCGAGCCTATTCACGTATTTATTTATTCCACACATTCATGTATTCTTAGAACCTCTCAAGGATCTAAGAACTATTTCAGGCACAGGGTCACAGAAGTGAACAAGAAATCAAGGTCTCTCCCAACTATATTTTGCTGGAGATATAGAAAGGAAAGAAAGAAGAATGAATTCCAGGGTAACAAATATAGTGAAGAGAAATACATCAGGTGATGACGTAGCTGCTACAGAATTGAGGAACCTGCAGTCTGTAGATCCAGGAAAGGTCCCAGAGGTGACATTTCCACGGAGACAGGAGCCAGGGAAGTGCCAGCGGATGAGCTGGGAGTACATGGCAAAGGAGCGTTCTACGTAGAGGGAACATTGGGTATGAAGTCTCTAAAGTTGGCTCAAGCTTGACCGTCTGAAGAAGAAGAAAGGGTTGAGTGATTGGGGGATTCCGGTTGACAAGTTAGGTGGCAGAAAAGAAAAATTGAGGAGATAAGTCCAATCAAAAAGGACTTTATTGGGTAAGGTAAGGAATCTGAACTTTATGCGTATGGTGCGGGATGTTGTTATGTCATGGACTTCGTGCCGGTGGCTGTGTGCACAGATGATCTCTGGGTCTTTAGCTTTTGCCCTTTGCTGCCAAGGGAGAGAGGGGCACGGGAAACGTAGCGGAGATGATGAGACGTCCATCCTGAGGCTCAAAGGTTTAGGGAGTAAGACTGTGCGTTTGCCAGCCAGTCCTCGACAAATCAAGCCCAGAGTCCTTGACAAGGACAACCTGTAGCAATGGGAGCCAAACCCAAATGCATTCCCAAACTGCTGCCCTCCGAGCTGGCTGGTATCTGGGTGACCTTTCTGCCTGGGGTGATGTTCCAACTGGATATGTCATTTATTTGGCGTCCCCGGCAGTTCCAGCGGGCAGGTGTTTACTCTGCAGCATGGTGGCGGGAGAAGAATCAGCCTTGTTGTCTGTCTTCCTTTTTCATGGGGAATTCTTGGTACAAGGTCAGTTTTGGCTTTTATTTTTCAGGCATGTCCTCTCCCGCTGCTCCTGCCAAGCGCTGGTGGGCTTTTTGCTATTTTTCTCAATGTCTGATGGGTTCAACCGGATACAGTTCCACATGTCGGGCAGACTGCTAAATCAGCCTCATCCCTGGCTGTTCCTCTTGCAGGTCACAGAAAGACCTTAAGAAGCAGGTCTTCGGTCTGTTATTACACCAAATCATGCACCAATCTTGATGTATTATTAAGTGGCATTAGCCTAGGACTTCTGTGGGTTGGGGTGAGCACCATCCCACCCGAAGACTCAACAGATGAACAGGCAGACTTTGGAAAAATCGCACCAACGTTAGTAATACCGCCTGCTCGTGTCCCTGAATCCTTCCCTACAGGACTGTGACCTGGGGATTAACTCTCCAAGTCCAGTAGCTTCACCTGTGAAATGGAAATATGAACAGGGCTCGTCACACAGGCGTGTGGCAGGCAGCGTGTTCCTGGCCATCGGAAGCATTCGGTAAATGTAGACATTGTTCTCATGAATAGTGGTAGCAATGGTGAGCTCTCTTTACCCTTAGAATTAAGAGAAAAATTGGGTTTTAGTCTTCATATGAAAGCTATAAATTAGATTCATATTAGGACTGAATACATTGGATACATTTTCTTCCATTCTTGAGATACTTTGCTAAGAAGAATATGTTCCAGCTCCATCCATGTAAACACAAGAATACAGGGAAAAGGGAAAGGGAGGGGAGGGGCGAGGGGAGGATGGGTAGAGGGAGGGCAATTAGTGGGATCACACCTACGGTGCATCTTAGCAGGGTACTGGTGAAACTTATTAAAGGTAGAGTATCAATGTCTTTATATAGTGATCAAGAAAATGCCATGAAGGCTATCTGTAACAGTATGATCAAAATATTTCTGA
>CAUYON010093557.1:0-39728 GCA_963573935.1 Arctocebus calabarensis
CTATCACCCTAGATAGAGTGCTGTGGCGTCACGGCTCACAGCAACCTCCAATTCCTGGGCTCAAGCGAGTCTCTTGCCTCCGCCTCCCAAGTAGCTGGGACCACAGGCGCCTGCCACAACGCCCAGCCATTTTTTGGTTGCAGCCGTCATTGTTGCTTGGCGGGTCCGGGGGCTGGATTCGAACCCGCCAGCTCAGGTGTACGTGGCTGGCGCCTTAGCCCATTGAGCCACAGGCGCCGAGCCTCCGTTCCAATTTCTATAGAAGTTACAGGGGCCCTGCTAAAGGATCCCTAGTTCGTCAGGACCTATATGTAGACTCATATAGGTTTAATTTCGGTCAGACACAAAGCTGTTTTTTTACTTTAACAAATAAAGATTTTGCTGGCTACATCTATGAAATCAAATCGAGAATGTATTAAGGTTATTTGCAACTATATAAAAAATAGTGAATTGGTAATGTATTTGGTAAATTAAAAACTCATTTTTAATAAACCATTGAAATGGCAAAATATTACACTAGAGAAAAAATTTACTAAGCAGACAAAACAGAAAAATGCTAAATTATCAGTTTTAAAAAGCATTACACACAGAAGTGAAATGGACAAACACAACGCTGTACATTTTCTGGGTAGCCATACTTAATGAAGTCGTCATTATTTTTTAATGAAGGAATAATTCACAGTGTTAAGTAATACTAATGATCCTAGATTTTTTTTGCAAATTCCTTTTGCTCAATTGTTACTAAAGAGGCAGAAGTATGACCATTACAAATTCATCTAAAAAGCAAGGTAGTGCTGACTATCCTGTTTAATGGTTTGCAATAAATTAAGAATTTAAATTTGTGACATCCAAAACAGTTTAAGAACGGAATTCCATAAAAATGTTTTTGCCACTCTAAAATCACCTGTACATGTGTATTTTAAGCTGCTCAAGATCAACTTACTCAGTTCATAGAACAGTTATACAATTTAGTCATAGGCTATCTATGGATTAAATTGTGTAACCCCCAACCCCCGCCCCCCGCTCCCAAATATGTGTTGAAGTCCCATTTCCCAGTATCTCAGAATATAACCTTCTTTGGAAACAGGGTTACCATGGACATAATCAGTTAAGATGAGATCCACACTGAAGTAGGGTGGGCTCCTAAACCAATATATATAACTCATGTCGCTATGAGCAGAGAAAAATCTAGACACAGATGTGCCCAAAGGGAAGATGCTGTGACAGCACAGGAGGAAAGACATCCGTGTGAGGGCGGAGGCAGATACTGGAGAGGTGCATGTACACGTCAAGAGAGCCAAGGACTGCTGAGAACTGCCAGAAGCTTGGAAGAGGCAAGGAAGGATTCTCCTCTAGAGCCTTCAGCGAGCACGGCCCTGCTCCACACCTTGCTTTCAGACTTCCAGCTTCCAGAACTGTGAGAGAATAAATTTCTGTTGTGTTAAGCTACCCAGTTTTTGCTATGCTGTTAAAGTAGCTCTGTGAACTAATGACACAGACCGTATGTTAAAATCTACCTTTCTAAAAGAAAGTAAAGCACAGCTTTGCAGTCAAGCAAATCCTGGACTCAAACACCAATGCAAATCAAAACTGTGTGACCATGGACATCTTTGAGCTTGCTTCTTCACTGGAGAGGGGCGGTAACAAAGCCTACCCAAGAGGCTATTTCTGAAAATAATCAAGTTATGGAAAATTCCTGCCACATAGAGATTAAAAATGTTACTTACTCCATCTCCAAAACCCTTCCCTTCCATAATGAGTATGCACTTGAACTTGTAGTGATAAATTATTCGGTTAGCAAAAAGTAATACTATAATGAGAAGAGAATACTATCATTAAAATGGTATTAAATACATTTTATTGAAAACACCAACTTGAATGAGGCCCTTGATGGTTTTGCCACTTAGAAATCTCTAAATCCCTTCCTTTGGTGTAATCACAGCATAATTTGGTAGTTACCTTTTACCCTTTTGAAGATTTTACTTTATATAAGCCTTCTTATTTTCCTAAAACCCTTGCGAATGTATAAACTGTCCCTTGTTCAATAATAAACAGACTCTTGTTATTGAAAAGAGCTTGTTCAAGTGCAAGAACGTTTTATTTCGTGTAATAATCATAAGCAAAATAAAAATTACCTTTGTTAAGATTAATAGAAACATAATTCACAAATTTGATAAACAATAATATGGCCACATTGTTCAGAGTCATCTAGCAACTCTAGAAAGTGTTATCAAAGGCCAGTGCCTCAATACTGTGGAAAAGCTCGTATGGACATAAGTTTAGTGACCTGAATAGAAGACTTGAAGAGAAAGTAAATACAGAATCACGTTATATATCCTATTAGGTAAAATAACTTGGAATAAAGGAAAAAATCCTAATCTCTCAACTCCTTGCATGAATTCAAGTGCAAAGAACACTCACATTGAATGCTTACTATGTGTAAAGGTAACTTCACACGTTCTAATTCAAGCCATGGAATATGCCTAGACATTTTATAACAGTGGTTCTCAAGCTTCCTAATGCCGCGACCCTTTAATACAGTTCCTCATGTTGTGGTGACCCCCATCCATGAAATTATTTTCATTGCTGGCGGTCACCACAACATGAGGATCTATATTAAAGGGTTGCAGCATTAGGAAGGTTGAGAACCACTGTTTCATAATGAAGTAAACTGAGTAAATACACAAAGTTTTTGTTATTTATATAGTATATAAAAGAACTTTAGAACGGAGCTGCCAAAATCACACCCTAAAATATATACTGCAAGTAATCATGGATGGCTCTGCTTTATAAAGTACTATAAAGGATAAAAGTTTCGAAATTTTGTTTCATTTGTGAGAAAAGGTGTTTTCAAAAAGAAATCTTAATGAACATCACTGCAACTCAACCTGCCCACAAAATAGCGAAGTTACAGAGAAAAGTTAATATTATGTGCCATGGTATAATCTTAAATTTAAAAATTCATGAAAACAAAACCTAAGAAAATGAAAGCAAAGTGATTCTTTAGCTATAGGAAAAGAAATAGCCCAAGGTATGCTTATACCAATGAAAAGAACTTTAGTGGGTAATTGTAGCCATAAGGATAAGCCTAGTAAGGATGCTTATGTTTTTCCACATACTTGTTTGCCCCTTTTGAAGAGAAAAGAAATCTAGTATTTGGTTGAACCTTTGCCACATGTCAGGTACTTTTATTAGGTAATACATATTAATTTCTGAATTCTAACAATCTTCATTATTTACAAGTTATGAGACTTTGGAAAGTTACTTAGCTTTCATAGTAACATAGATAAAAAAAATAGTTAACTACCTCACAAAACTGTCATGGGAATTATATTTTGCAGGTAATAAAATTACTCCAACTCTTATGTCCATTAAATATTACCTATCATAATATGACCTTTAATAATAAAAACTGACCCTGAAGATTAGCTATTAACAAATGATGTTTAAAGACTCAGTAACTTGTCCAAAGCCAATCCAGCAATTGTTAAAACCTGTTTTAAAGACTCGAGGGCAATAAAGTCTATGTGGTCTTAAAAAGTATTAATAATATTAGGCTTTTCTTCTGCTCCTCCTAATTTTCCTCTTCAATTGGTCATTTACAGAAATTTTTTTCATAGAATCACCATAGTTAAGTGCTAGAGATGACTTCAGAAATCACTTAGTCAAGGGGTGGCAAACTACTTTCAACACAAACTACAAATCCAATTGACAGTTCTTGCCTGGGAGGACGCTTCAAAAAGGAGGCTGGACGAGAAGAATTTGAAGGCTAATTCTGGGAAAGGTAGAAAATTAAAACCAAATAGTGATAGCTGCCCATGTAGGAGGTGGGGGGTGGAGGGGAAGGAGACAAAAAGCACAGCACAACCAGGTGCCACACACATATATCTGCCACTGCTATTTAAATGTCATATACTCAACTAAACCACCTACTGAGCTCTGTGCAAAAGCATTCCGTTTACTACCTGAGGCATCTCACAAGAAATGAAGTTAGCCCATTAGCACAATCCTATCTCTAGCTAGACTATATGTATTTTACAAGTTATTAGAATAGTTCTTCTATATCTTGCATAAACTTCAGAACAAGGCAGAGTATATTCTAAGTGTACATATGGGATTAACAAAAAGCTTGTTGAAGAAGAAGGGAATTAAGTGGAAAGGAAGAAAAATGTTTGAGCAAAGCTCATGCACAAAATAAGCCACAAATCTGCACTAGTATTTGATGTGTAACCCACATCTATGTAGTCCTACCAAAAACATTACTTCTAAACTCTGATAAATTTAACCCAATTTTGTTTCAAAGGGGTTCTTCTACAATTAAAAAGCATTTAATTATATGGTATCAAGTAAATTTTTCTTTGAGGTATTAAAACGTTTCACTTGATTAAAAAATACAACCTACAAACTCATCTCATAAGCTGCTTCCCATTCTTTTCTTGCTGTAGAAAACTCATTTTTAGGCTAATGCCTGAATGTAAACCACCTCCATACATTGAGCATCTCCCTACATTAACCACTTCCTTAAGTTGACCTAATTTTCATAGACCAGACATGTACCACATGTACATACTAGTACAGTAGGCCTAGTTCCTTACACTGACCCCTCTGTATGTTGACCAGTTTGGTACAGTCCCTTGGGTAGTCAACTAACAGAGCTGCTGTATATCTAAAATGGTAGTACGTAAGGATTTAAAAAAAACATATACAACAAAGACGGTGTGAGTGTGTGAATTTTATCTGTATGTAGGTACTACTCCAGGACATTCTGGATTAGTCTGTGGTGACAATCTCTTAACACCCTCTGAAAAAATTTTCAAAGCACTCCATAGGCAATTCTATTGTACACTGCCTGGGTAAGAACCACCAAAAGACTGCTTTCGGTATGCACCTCAAATTGAAGTGCATCTTCCTAGAGAAAACAATTTGGGCACTAATTTTAAATTCTAGTTTTATAAAGTTTTGCTGAATCAAGGGATTTTGTTTTTAAGCCTCTCATTAAAAATACCTAATAACCAATTTTCTTCTTTGGGAAGTGAAAAATAAAATTTAAACTATTCATAATTTAAGTTGTAGTTCAAAAGATGTTTTATATAAAACCACAGCATGCACAATTTAATATTTTTAATTCTCTGGGACACTGTAGTATTTATGATTACTTAAAATAATTTAGAGTTTTATTTTGCCTATCTTAAAAATGAATATAAAGATACTTGCTTTCCCTTTCTCTATTATATAAGAAAAATATTCATTTTGAAGGAGAAAAATGTTAATGTTTTCTTGCTTTGTAAGTTAAAAGCCATTAAAACATTTTATTAACATAGCACCCAGTAAAGTAATGATGATGAAGGCACACAGGGTATAATAAAATTACTTTTAATCAAATATTAAAATGTTCTGTTCATTAAAAGTTGTGCCCATCTAAAATATATATAGTGTAGAAAAACATTAAAATACTCTCTAAATCACTGATGGGTATGTGTGCATACGAAAGTTTATACTGATAAGAAATTTGTTCAAATTCATTGAATAAATGTGCACACATTCCCATTAAACTCTATGTCTGGTTCAATAATAAATACCATAGCTCAGAGCTCGTAGTTCAGTGGCTAGGGTGGTTGGCCACATACACCAGCGCCAGCAGGTTTGAACCAGCCTCCACCTGCTAAATAATGACAACTACAACAAATAAATAGCTGGACATTGTGGCAGGCACCTGAGTACCAGCTACCTGGGAGGCTGAGGCAAGAGAATCTCTTAAGCGCAAGAGTTTGAGTTTGAGGTTGCTGTGAGCTGTGACACCACAGCACTCTACTGAGGGCGACATAGTGAGACTCTGTCTCAAACAAATAAAATAATAATAATAAATAGCATGTTTCTCTGATTCTAAGATACTGTTTCCATTGGGACATTGCCTGGCATGTCATATTGACATTTTCTATTTTTGAATGGTGCTTCTTACAATCAATACTGCCATACATCTAATGAAATACAATGTTTACAAAAAAATTACCCTTTTTTTGGCTCAGAACCCACAGCTCAGTGGGTTAAAAAAAAAAAATAGCCAGGCGTTGTGATGGGTGCCTGTAGTCCCAGCTACTTGGGAGGCTGAGGCAAGAGAATTGCTTAAGCCCAAAGAGTTTGAGTTTGCTGTGAGCTGTGATGCCAAGGAACTCTACCGAGGATGACATAGTAACTGTCTCCAAAAAAAAACAAAACTGGTTTTTCAAATTAAAAAGTGACTTCTTTTTAAGTGTAAGAAAACTTCTCCACAAAACAGCCCTAAATGTTCCATAAGGTATTATCCATAAGGTATTATCTTTTTATGAAAAATAACAAATGAACTTAGTTGAAGCAACTCAGTTCTCAGTACAAAAAGAACTGCTCTGGTAAGAATTCAACAGCTTAAATGAACAATTTTATCAATGAAATATTGTATGAAGTTACTTTTAGGGTTTTAAATGATTAATTTCACACTTCCAATATTTTCATCTAGCAAAACTTTCTAAGTATCTGTCTACCTATATTGAAATAAAAATTAGAATAAAGGAACACTCTACCCATAATATGATACAAATAGGCTACTTTGCTACAAAGTAAGTTTCTATCTACAAAATAAATGATCAAGTACACTACACACATTTATGCTTTAAGCAGAAGCCAATACTTAATGAAATGTCTGGAGATAAAAACGATCTAAAAATTTGTGGTTCAGTTTACTAATAGTACAGAAAGTCACACCATTCTAACTTGTCAGAAATCAAAACACTATTTAATTTGGTGTCTAGGAGGTACTGCCTGCAGCACTTTAAATCACTGTATTAAAATGGTTAGGTTATTCCTTACTGTTTCTAACTGCCAACATTCTATTGACAGAACTGTGATTAAAAGCATCAAAAATGCAGACAGTCCTATGTCAACCTTACCAAAATGAGATAATAAACTTTTCTATCATTTGAAGTGTTCAATGTAAGTATCAGTTTTGGAAGTTCAGTAAGAGGGTGAATACTCTCCTTTCACTTCAATACTATACAACAAAACAGGGCAAAGGAGGGACAAATACACAACAATTTCTTTTCAGCTATTTTAAAAGAGCTGCTTTACACACATCCAAGGTGGTTTTCTAGATATAGTACTGATAACCGATCAGGTAACTTTCACCACTAGAACCTTCTAACCAGTGCTCCACTTGGTCATATTTTGTTTTTCAAGTAGCCCAACAGGGATAGAAAGCTTGGAACCAAAAATCACTAGAAAGTCTCACATTTTTTAGTGCTATTTAATCTAAGCGAATGTCACTTAATTTTAGTAATAGCAAATGCAAATGAAGTAGTTTAAGAGAAATCTAAGTCAGTAAAACTTTCTTAAGGACAAGGCCAATCTTTCCTGAACATTTTAACTCTGTACCCATGTCACAGTTTTTTCTAATTAACCTAAGGAAAAGAGTATTATTGATTGACCAAATTACTGATTGAATTGAATTACCTTGGAAATAAACACCATTTAAACATTTCTACCCACACTACTTCTGTTCAAAACTTCTAAGTAGATGTCTTTTATTTTTGCCCAGGAACTTAAGCTCTTATAGCTCTCAAGATCATCAGAAGTAGGTAAAACCAATTCGATTTTAAATGGCTGGTATGCTCTTATCATTTTTTGGAGGCTTGACAAAGGTGGTTAAGAAATTTTACATAAATAGAGCAAATAATGAATTGTTGGGAATGCACAGAAAGTAAAATGACCATACACAGAATCAAAGAAAAGCCTTCCATGAGAAACTAAAAAAACACTAATAGTTTTACATATATATAAACATATATATGTATGTTTTAAGTATACATATGTATATATGTAAAACCCAAAGAAGAACAAACAGCAAATAAATGAGAAGCAAAAACAAACAGGAAACCAACCCCAAATTTTGCTCCTATTCAGTTTACCTTAGAGGTTACAGCATTACACAGAACCTACAAAGAACATGATGGATATTTTATAACTGTTATACAAATTAATGTCTTTAAGTCCACCAACACTACTATACATTTTGAGCAATGAAATTCACTTCAGGCACATGACCAAAGTACTTTAGTGCTAGAACTATCTAAGAAGAATACCAAATACAGTGTGAAACAAAGCAAGGCAACCATTTATGTGAAATTTGGCTCCATGCTAAATCTACCTTCATGCTTAACTATATTAAAAAAGAACTGCCAAACTACCAATGCATTTCTTTACAGTATTTCTTATTTTACCTTCATCAAGACTAAGAGCTTTAACTATAAGCAATGTTAATCAGCCAAATTTCTCTAATTTCCTATCAGATTTTAAAGAATACTTTATTACCTAAGCTTTTTCAATTTTCTATTTTCTCTGTATGTGCATGAAAACAGACATACAGAGAAATAAACCAAAAAAAACTACATAAGATTTACACAATAAATATACACAGATAATACACACATACTAATGAGACTGCATGATTTTTATAAAGTACATGCTTTTTCCACCACACACTTTTTCATTGTTGTTATAAAAGTAATAGAAAACTTTTGCAAAATCTAAGCACATGCTGCTAATAATGATTCAGGGTTTCAAGAATTTGTAGGTTAAAAAAATACAATTCCTAGAACACTGTTATCAAACAAGTAAGTTTTATTGGCATCTAAAAACAAAATTCACCCAACATTGAAACGTACTTTAATATTTATGTTGATATTTTCTTGCCTTTTTTTTTTTTTTTTTTCCTCACTGCAGTATGAGGAACAAATCACACACACTTACTTTGGAGAAACAGAGACCATAGTGTAGATTTTACAAAATCACTTTTTAAAAATCTCTGTATTGTGCTCCTCAAATTTCTAGAGCCAGTCTTTGCATAAAATATCACAGCTTTGTCTATTACCTTAAAATTCTGCAGCAGCCTAAAGATATGGATAAGATATACCACCACTTGCTATTTTGAAATATATCTATTACCATATCCAACCTAATGATAGTATCTAAAAAATTCTTTCTTCCATAGGAAGTCTCAGACAAGCTGTTATTCATTTCCTTGACGTTAAAAGAATCTGGGGGCAACATTTATATTTTATCAGAAAAATTAAAAAAGAAATGTTTACCTACCATGTTCATATTAAGAACAATGTCTATACAAGTCAGTTGTACAATTATTTTAAGAGAAAGGTGAACATGAACATCAGATTAACTTATTCTGGCAGACAAAAGTGAACAACTATGGTCCAGTCAGCCATTAATCTATTACAGAGAGATGACAACTTTACAAAAGTATCTTTTACCTACTGAGTGATGATTATGTCCCCTCAGTTTCTGTGCTTTCTACCACTGGTTCACTTTCTATATCAGCAACTGTGTCACTCTTCTCCTTGTTTATCTCACTTGAAGATGTCAGTTTTTCAAAAAGTTCAGGATCATTCTGTACTGGTAAAGGTGGTGGCTGAGCATGTCTCTCTGTATTTTCACCATTAACCTGAGGCACATTATCACCTTTTCGTTGAGAAGTGGCCCCTTCAAAATAATCAAAAACCCGAGCATGAGGAGGGGGGACCCAAGCGTTTTGAATTCGATCTCGTCCAAGACGATTTCCATTCACTTCTCTGCAGATATCAAAATCTCTGTCATCCCTATCCCTCTGCCTCTCCCAGGGTCTTCTGCGGTCATCAAAATCTCTGTGAACTTCTTGTCCAAATCCTCTGTTCCAAGGACCACTTCTAGGATCAAATCGATAGTTTCCAGACCGAAATCGACCCCTTTCTTCATGTAAGCCTTTTGGACCACCATAGACAGGTAGAACCCTATGCTCTCGCTCATCGAAATCTCCTCTATGCCCCCAGGGCTTCTCTGGATTAAAGCCAAAGTGATCTCTTCGACCAAGATGATCTATGCCTGGTCTCACAAGATTCTCTCTTATATCTACAGGAGGTCTTCCAAAATGATCCCTGCCATCTAATGGAGGTCGTCCATGACCTTCTCTTGGATCAATAGGACGCCCAACCACCTCTCTAACATCCACAGGGGGAGGTCTGCTAATGTTTTCTCTGCTTTCTATGGGAGGAAAACGGTAATCTCTATCTCCTTCCTGTTGAATGTTATCATTCCCAAGTGGTATCCTTTTTTCTGGGTTAGTAACATTGTCTATACTTTGTCTTCCAGGACCTAGAAAAGGTCTTTCTGGCTGACTAAAAATATCTCCTGGAGGAAAAGGTCCACGGGGTGGTGGATGAAGAGCTGAATCAAGTACTGATGGGGGAGGGATTCCCCGTTGGGGTGGTATTCCAGGCTGTATTAGAGGGAATCTTGGTCCAGGTGCCTGGGGTATTAGTCCTGGACGAATGTCTAACATTGGCATTATAGGCATCCTTTGATTAGGGATAGCTAAAGGGGGTAAATTTTGAGGTCCAGCTGGTGGCTGTGTTCCCAGAAGTCCCGAAGTATTTGAAACATTTGGTGGCTGTACTCCTACAAGTCCAGAATTATTAGGTATATTTGGGGGTAGCACCCCCAAAAGTCCAGAACTACTCGACACACTTGGTGGCTGTATTCCCAAAATTCCAGAGTTATTCAGAATATTTGGTGGTTGGGGTCCAATAATCCCAGAACCACTGGAAACATTAGAAGGCCGAATCCCAAGAATTTCAGAATTACTTGATACATTTGGTCTTTGGACTCCTAGAATTCCAGAATTGCTTGTCACATTTGGTGGCTGGCCTCCTAAAATTGCAGCGTTATTTGGAATATCATTTGGAATCACTAAAATGAAAAGGGGGAGGGGTAGAAAAACACCAGTAAAACAGTCATTGTGGTTATGAAAAGAAAACTAAATTTATAATTATTAATGCTATAAATTTCTAGCAATTAGCTTAATCACCTACTTGTAGCCCATAGGAATCAAGGTATACTAGGTACTAAATAAAAATTGAAACTCAAATTAATACCATTCAGAGCAAAATTTAAATATTACAACTTAAGTGGAGACTGGTACCTAAAATCTTTACAGAAATTTTTGTTTTTAAAAGTAATGCATGAGACTTAGAATGGAGAGATTTTTTTTTTTTTCTTGAGACTGTGTTGCCCAGGCTAGAGTGCATGGTGTCCCCCTAGCTCACAGCAAACTCAAGCTCCTGTGGGTTTAAGCAATCCTCCTGCTTCAGCCTCCCAAGTAACTGGAATTACAGGAACCCACCACCCAGCTAATTTTTCTATTTTTAGTAGAGATAGTGTCACTCTCTTTCTCAGGCTGATCTCAAGTTACTGAGCTGGAGCAATCCTCCAGCTTCAGCCTCCCAGAGTGCTAGGATTACAGGTGGGGGCGACCATGCCTGGCCAAAATCTTTTTAAGTTAAACAAAAATGTCGGGTATTATACCAATTCTCCACCTTAACAAAAATCTTTCCAGAGCATATGTCTTAATATATAAATAATGGGGCCATTAAAAAAAGGACTTATTGGTGACGCCCGTAGCTCAGTCGGCAGGGTGTCAGCCACCTACACTGAGGATGACAAGTTCGAAGCTGGCCCCAGCCTGCTAAAAAGCAAAAATAGCCGGGTGTTGTGGCCAGTGCCTGTAGTCCCAGGTACTTGGGAGGCTGAGGCAAGAGAATCACTTAAGCCCAAGAGCTTGAGGTTGCTGTGAGCTGTGACGCCACAGCACTCTACCCATAGTAAGACTGTCTAAAAAAAAAGCGGGGGTGGGAGGGGTGGAGGGGCCTTACTGCTTTCAAATACCCAAAGTATCTCCTACACCTAGGTGAAAAATACCTGATATAAGTTCCTAGTAGAAGTTATTTATACTTAATACTTGCTAATTTTTATGTTCTTTTAAGTATTTAGATTTTCTACAATCTTATTTTGACAACACTACCCTAAAGCAGTGCTCAAAATCAGGGAGTCTTAATGGAAAGGTATGAAAATCTGTATTACTGTGAACAGAATGTCTCTCATATCTTTAAATAGAAATTTGGGGATATAGAAATCTTTCAAAAGATTGCAATATTTCAACATTAGTCACAGAATTGGTCATAAATACATGCCACCCCCAAATTAAACATGCCTCCCAGTAAGGAGAGATAATGCTTATGATTTAACAGTATTTCTAGAGTTGTGTGCATGATTTGTTTTACCTGATCTGGTGTTTTCACCAGAAGAAATCTGGTGGTCTATAAGATGAGGTACTTTTTCTTCAGGCTCTGCTTGTTTAGTTGGAGGATTAAAAACATTTCCAGCTGGCAGAGTGGAAGTAGCAAGACTGCTGGCAACAGAACCACCTGGTATAACAAGACTAGCAAATCCAACATCTTTCACAGTTTCTGGGGTCATGGACAATGGTGGCTGCACTAACGCTGTTTAAAGAAGAAAAAAATGTATTTCAGATATAACTAGGTAATCAGCTCATGTGCTCAGTTTTCTGGCAGCTTCAGTATTTAATCTGATGCACCTCTGCATTGCTAATTATCATTGCTCAAAATAATGAGTCATAATGAAGAGGTTAAATTATATCTAGAAAGCTTTATTTTATAAAAATAGCAAAAAACCTACAATTTTTAGAAATAGTTTCACAAAAAAATAACAATGTTTAGTGAAATAAGGATCAGTACTTAAAAGCAAATTCTAGTATTAGTAGTAATACTAACAATTTTCCAAGGGTGCCAGATAAGTGAGTGTCTATAAATATAGAGAAATGATTAGGGCAGACTTACATGTACGAGAATGAAAATCTGTCCAATCTCCAGGAAATAACAATGTACTAGGTATAGCCACTACCTTTTGCTCAAAGGAAGTTAGAAACTCATCTGATGAGAACAAGTCAGGTAGACTTCAAATATAAAGGTATAAACATTCCATTTTAAGGAATGGGTAGAAAAATCCCCAGATGTGTATATCATTCATACGTTAATAAATATTAACTAGAAGAATATAAGATAGTTGTAAAATTATAATTTTTAGTCCAATTTTGTCACTTAGAATACTGTTAAATCATACTTGGAGATTTTAGGAAGTATTTTATCTTCACATTTAACTCTAGGTTAACTTGGATAAACTGTTAGCTTATAAGAGTTGTACAGCAAGGATAAAAATAGCTATCATCATGTATGAGAATTATGGGAATTAAATGAGACAGTGAAAGCAATTTGGAGAACATCTGGCATACTAATATTTTCATTCTTCATTAATAGGTCTCGGATTCTCCAAAATTAATAAAGTAGGAAGAAATAATTGAGAGATAGACTCTAGGAAAATTCTCTGTGAATGGCAAATTCAGAAATGACTTCTGAACACTTTGCTACCATATTTTGCCATGTATAATGCACTCTCATTTAATGTGCACCCACATTTTGGGCCCACACTTTCAGTAAAATACCCCTTAAGGAAATGGCTGGTTCTCTGCTAAGAGAGACAATTCTGGGGAGGGCTAATACTCCCCTGGAACATACACAGATTGCACTGCTCTCCCCCAACGGCCCACTTTGTGAAGGCTGCCCCTTCCTTCTTTTGGGAGCTCTTCCCTCCCTGACACATCTGAGGCTGTGGCCAGCAGGGCTGGAGCCTCTGAGGCCACTTGGCCTGTCTGTGCCTGTGCAATGCTTCCGGATACCTCCTACACTGCCAGGCCTTGGCCCATCTCACCAGCCCCAGCACCGTTTTCCCTGATTATAGTCCTTGAATCCCATGCGCCCAATAGGCCCAGGCAAGCCCAGGTGACAAGGTATGGTGACCCCAGAAGGCCCACTGGGCTCCCCCAATCCCGAACCATTCTCTACCCATGTATAATGCACAGTCTCTTTTTTTCCTGCAAGAATTTGGGCAAAAAAGTGTATATTATACATGGGAAAATATGGTAACTTTCAAAAAGAGCAAAAAGGAAAATCTTAATGCCATCTAAACACTGAAAAGTAAAGAAATTTAATATAAGGAAAACTAATTAGACTGTCAAAAGTTAAAATCTCTATATATCATGTATGCTCTCTTTGTAAGAAAGGTCTTTTAGGATCTAGTTTTTGAAATAGCCTTGTTTAAACTACTGAAGACTGGTTCAGAAGCCTGGAGAATTACTGTACATACACAGTAGACTAGAAGGAGAAAATGAATAAAAGGATACATTTAATATTTCTGAAATGTTTGAAAGAGAAAAAAATAGAATGGAATAAGCTAATAAACGTCTATAAATATTTACTTTTGGGTTGATTTCCATTTCTTTTGAAATGTCTACTCTAGTAAAGAAAATACAGATAGATATTAAAATAAGTAGGCTGAGGTACACAATCCATGAAAATGTTTTAAAAAGTCACATATGGGTTGTCCCTGTGGCTCAAGGAGTAGGGCACCAGCCCCATATACCAGAGGTGGTGGATTCAAATCCAGCCCTGGACAATAACTGCAACAACAAAAACAAAAAAAGTCACATATGAACCTGGCTCCCCAAATATAAAGAGGAAATTATTATTTCAGTTAACCTTTATAACAGTTAATTTGATTATACATTCTAAAGACAAAAAAGCAGCAGACAAATCCCCTTCTCCTCCTGTAGTCTTGTTGTTAGCAGTAACATTGGTCTTACTATTTTTTAAACCCCGTGTATTCATATACTTCTCTATTGTTGGATAATGAAAATAAGCAATCATGTTACTGTTTTTGAGTACAAAGAAAGCAGCACAGAAATCTTAGTTTCATCCAGTTGCTGCCTTGTTTGCAGTAACACTGGTCTTACTACTTTCTAAACATTTTTATGTACAGAAGTCTATTTTCTACAATACACATAAGAAATTGGTTTCAGTACATGAGAACAGAGGAAGGTATAAAAAATCAAAGTACCTAAGTAAAAAGTCCTGAAATATTAACTTTGTTTTTATAAATACTGTACATTCTCATTTGTATTAAAAATTCCTGGAATGAACGAAAACCCAAGAACAAAATGAGAATCTATTTCCCAGACTGCAGTCTCTAAATACTACACTCCATCTGGAAAAATGGCTGATTCTCAGACTGGAGCAGGAAGACGTAAGATCAGTCTGGGATATACTGGGCCAAAAAGCTAAGAAGCGCTCAAAAACTAATAATGTCGTCAACTCAAAAAGAAAAACATGAAGAGGAAACAATGTGAACTTCAGAAGGAAAAATGAAAACCATCAACTGGAAGTAAAAATCAATTATTTACAAACACTAAGGAAACTAAAGGAGAAAAAAAGAAAGGGAAAGGGACGTGAGCGGAAAAGAAAGGAGAAATACAAGAAATCCTCTCCCCTCGTCAGTCATTGGATTATGATTAAAATACCCTCAGAACTCATTACTCTGAAAAATTACAATGAAGAGGAAGATTTAGTACCTACCCTGGTTTTCCCATATAAACTATACTTCATGGTAACTATGTACCGTTAAAGAAAAAGTTTTTGATTTTAAAAAAGTTCTAGGTAGGAAATGTGGAGGAAATTACAAATTTAGAAAGATCACCAATTTGTAACTAAAGCAGCAGGAATGATCAACAGATGAAAACTTGGAAGTTTTTTATGACCACATCCACTCCCTGAATGATCCATCATAACATCATTAAGGTATAGGACAGCAGAGTGAACCCCACTGTAAACTAGAACTTTGGGTGGTAATGACGTGTCATTAGAGGTTCATCACTTGTAACGCACATACCATTCAAGTGGGGATGTTGATAGTAAGAGGCTGTGCGTAGTATCGGACAGTAGGTATCAGAGATTTTCTGTATTTTCTCCTCAATTTTGCTGTGAACCTAAAACTGTTCTAAAAAATAAAGTCTGCTTAAAAAAAAAAGGTGGGAGAAGAAGGCAATCCATAGGTTCTGGTATGATGCTATAAAAAGCTTATAGCACTTTGCTTCTCAAGTATTCTTGCAAAAAAAGTTGAACTGGAAGCTAAGCAAACCTTTACTAACTTCTAATTTACAGAAAGTGCAGTAAATTCAAAACTGCAAAAAAGCAAAAAAAACAAATCCATTATTTGAGAGCTTGTATATGGAAACTGAACTGTTTCTTCAAGTCACAAAAGACTAAGACATTTGATAAACAAAACAAAAACAACATAAATATGATGGGAGGAACCATCTTTGAATTTTGACTAACATAAAACAATCATAAAAGGACGCTTTGAGACAATCAAATATGAATGTCATGAAAGTATTAAATTTTTAGAAATCATCTAAATGCATTCATCTAAAAATTTTCAAAATAAAAAAATTACCAATAATTCACAAGAATGAGAATCAACACACTAACACTACTACGAATAAATTCTAAAAGTAGAAAACTCACATGTTGGTACCACTGGTGGAATCGTAGGGGGTGGTACAACAGGTGGGGGAACAGGAGGCGGCATGAAACCTATGTGGAAAAAGAAGCCCCCCCCAATAGTACAAGAAAAATTATTTGTTTTAAATCAAACTACAGTACTTCAATAGCTACAAGTGAAATTCCACATTCTTGAAATGGTATTTTATTACTATGATCTAATATTTGTGTACATATTTTTTATGTTTAAAATGGCTTTTATATATGCTACTTTATCTGATTCTCTAATAAGGTAGATAAAGCAGAGAGATCCTAATTACAGGCACATCCTATTATTTACTCATTCAAGTCCCACAGCATGTTCTATAATGCTATAACATCAAAGATTAATACCAGTCAGATAACCTGTGTTTATGTCTGAACAATGACTGCACAGGGAGAGTTAAACATTTCACTTCAAGCTACTTACTACTTCAAATATGCCATTTTATTTCATTGATCTATATGCTATTTGCTCACTAGATCAAAATATTTTCATTAACCCTGTACGAGATCACACTGTTTTAAGCACTGAAATAAACCTCAATTTAATATTGGCTTTTTAATGGCTTTAAGTATCAAATGATTTAACTATGAATCTATTGTTTTGTATTTTTGAAATAGAAAGCCACCATTAAATTCAATTAGAAAATAGTGGCTAAATATAATAGAAGAATAAAGATAGATAATTTTTCCCCAAAATTAAAGATGGATAATGACTTTATAAAGTCTAAATGGGTTTGATTTTTAAAATAATCATTTAAAATATCTTCCTAAATAAATTTTGATTTTCAAATCACAGACACGGAAAATTCTGACAAGAATAATTTTTCAATATTTAAACTATAACAAAGATGCTGACTATGATGGCTGAGGTAGGACAATCACTTAAGGCCAGGAGTTTGAAACTAGCCTAGGCAACATACTGAGAGCCCACCTCAAAACACATCAAAATATATATAAATACACATATACATATAAATTCTTAAGCTCTGTAGCAACTTCCAATCATGTACTAAATCACAATTTTAAAATTTTACATTATGACAAATAAATTACAACCATTCTCTCAAATGATAAATTTATTTTTTAGTCTTGTTGACAATTTTTAGGAATTCCTCCTAGTGGCTAAGAACTTAAATTACAGAAATCAAAGTAGTACACTTCTTTTCGTACAATATGCAAATAATTCATGAATTCAAGGAAAAAATTTTAAAAATACATATTCTTTGATTTCTTGGATCTCACATTCATTTTTCTAACCTCCCATGATCAAATATTAAAACCTCTATCTCAAACTACATAAGCAATTTATATGATTTTAGTTGATAAGATGTGTGTTGTTTAAAGTACAGTTTTTACCTAAAAGTACTAAAGCAAGGAACTTTTATTTATCAATATTTTATTAAATCAACAAAATATTCCAAATTCAGTTCACCTTAAATGGAAGCTACTGATTTCTAGGAGAAACAATCTAAAGAATTCAATGCAAACTTTCTGGTGAAAAGTTATAATTACAGAGAACTTTCAAATTAAAATTTTAACATAGGGCAGTGCCTGTGGCTCATCAAGTAGGGCGCTGGCCCCATGTACTGAAGGTGGCAGGCTCAAACACAGCCTCGGTCGAAGTGCATAACGGAAAACTAGCCGGGCGTTGTGGCGGGCGCCTATAGTCCCAGCTATTCAGGAGGCTGAGGCAAGAGAACAGCCTAAGCCCAGGAGTTGGAGGTTGCTGTGAGCTGTGTGACGCCACAGCACTCTATTGAGGGCGACAAAGTGAGACTCTATCTCTACAAAACAAAACAAAACAAAACAAAAACTTTAACATAAATTTTACATTATCTTAAGGGTAATGATTTTCAATGAATTTCATTTTTCTCTATAAGCGCTTCTCATCAATCTGTATCTTGGGAACAAATTATGAATGGAAGTTCTTCTACCCCACCACAGACCTAATGGAGCAAAAATACTGGAGACTAGGGCTAGGAGTCTACACTTTAAGAGGCCCTCCAACTGGCTCAGTGCCCACAGCTCAGTGGTTAGGGCACTGACCATATACGCTGGGGCTGGCAGGTTCAAACCCAGCCCAGGCCTGCTAAACAACAACAACAACAAAAGCCAGGTGTTATGGCAGATTCCTTGTAGTACCAGCTATTTGGGAGGCTGAGGCAAGAGAATCGCTCAAGCCCAAGAGTTTGAGGTTGCTGTGAACTATGATGCCATGGCACTCTACCAAGGGCAGTATAGTGAGACTCTGTCCCTCGCCAAAAAAGAAGCCCTCCAAGTGATTTGTATATATGCTAACATCTGAGAACCACTGCTCTACAGCATTTACATCAGAAAAATGGAACAACTTTCATGATCTTCTAAACAGAGTTCAAATGCTAACATTGCTTACCAGGTGGTGGTTCTGAAGGGTTAAATCGTAGAAAAGGAGGTGGAGGGATTGGACTGAATCCAGGAGGAGGAACTGGCATAGACACAGGAAATGCTGGTGGGACCAAACTAACCGTAGGCACAGCGGGAGCCACTGGAATCTTTAATGAGTAGAAAAATAGTCATTATCAGTTTTTTCACCTGCAACGATTACATCCTAGAACAACCAAAGGTAAATTATTTCTATTTCTTTTTTTAGAAAGGTAGTAAATGCCATCGCGAAGTTTTTATTTATTTATTTTTTTTAACTTGTGAGTGAACCTACTTAGGGTAAAAACAAGACAGGATTACTCAAGAGTTTACTTAGAGAGTGTGAAATCTATCTTACATTTAAGAGCTGTAAGTAATGGTTACCTACTTGAAAAATGAATATCATACTCAATTTTAAACTGCCATCTTCCACTAAGCTTGGTAATACCTATTTAAGTTATCCAACCTAAATACGTTAGTAAGTATGACAGTAAGAGCTTTAAAATGGCTCAAATTTCTCATAAACGTACTTTCTAATACCACTAAGTATCTTTTATTCATCACAGGTACAAAGAGTCCCAAACATGTATGTGCACCACTGCTTTACCTCTCTTCTGAACTCAGCAATTTCTCCCATCTGTCTTTCCCATTCTCAGATCATGGTAACTCCATGTTTCCAATTTATCAGACACCAAATATTGCCTCTCTATTTTTGCTCACAACTCTAAATCCTATGACACCAGAGTTCCTTACAGTGATACCTTGAAACAACACCTAATACCTGACCACTTCTCATTAACTCCACTGCTAACTTCAATTCTGAGCCACCATCAATCACCTCTCGCCTGGACTTCTACAACTGTCTTTTACCAGTATTCCTTTTACCAACATTCATTACAGTCTATTCACAAAATAGTAGCCAGCACAATCATTTTAAACTATAAACCAAATCAAGTCACTCAGATTCTGCTCAAAATTCTCGGGCTCCTCATCCCATTCAGAGTGGAGACCGAAGTCAACTACCTGCCTCTCACTGGCTTTACTCTGTCTAGCCTACTTCCTATTCCTGGAACACACCAAGCATGACCCAGGATGGGATCTCTGCACTCCCTGTTACCTATGTCTGGAATGCTCTTCCGCAAATATCCACGTGGTGATCACCCTAAGGAATGTGAGGGTGTTGTTAAAATTTCACGTTCTCAATTAGGTCTACCTCGCCATTCTATTTAAAATTATAAGCACGGGCATACCCTAATACTCTTGATCAACCTTACATTCACCACCTTTTTCTGGCTACAGAATGTCATAATCTTATTTATTTTACATTTTCTGTATCCTCTACTGAGAATGAAAGTTCCAAAAGGGTAGGGATTTTGTGGGGTTTTCCCCTACCCATGTTTCACAGACCCATCATTTAAATATTTTTTCCTAATAAACATATTTAAATGAGACGTCTAAAAATAATTTTTTCAAAACAAGTGACTAAACTCATGAAAACAACTTGTCTTGTGAGATTAGATAAAATTTAATGCAAGTTCCCAGAAGTAATACTTTATTTACATTTATTTTAAACTTAATGTGTTTATTAGCACAGTGATACCACAGCATCAGCAAATTTTATTAGAGATTTAAAAGAAAAATTCTTTTGTCTAACATTACTGACAAATAATGTATTTTAATTTGAACAATTTCCTGTAAGTATTATCAAGTAAATACATTGAGTAAAAACAGAAATATAAAACACATTTTACGAAAAAATAAAACAAAACAAAACAAAAACCAACCACCCAGCACTAACCTGCAACATGGCAACAGGTGGAGGGAAAACCTCGGCCTGGGTTGTGACCACTGTCTCCTTCTCAACTGGAGTTGGACTCTGAGTTGTCTGGACCGTCTCTTTAACAGGTTCTGAACTTTTCACAGTTTCCCACTCTAAACAAAATATTTGATATTAGTTCCTTTGGATAAGTACAACTTCAGCATTTTCTATGTATTGTATGTATAATGTATACATATCTAAGTCTTACATCTACCCTGGTACATCTTTAAGATATAAAAACAACTGTAGGTGCCACCCTAGATTTTTCCTCAGATAAATCTGATTGGGATATCAAGGAGTCCAAAAGATCATGACCCACGAGACATAAATAAAAGACACTAAAAAAAAGTCACTAAAAAAAAAAGTCTAAAACATCACTTAGGAGGGATATAATATCCATGTATCTCAATGGCTATCTGATGCAAGAGGAACCAATCTGAATTTTTATCACAAGGTACAAGAAAGGGAGACCAACTACAAAGTATTAACCCAATACAGAAAAATCCTTCTGAAAATACAGTTCTGCAAAATTAGAACAAAGAAGCTCTAATGGCTCCTCCAAGATTTCCGTATCTCATTCAGATAAAGATCAAGCAGAATTACTAAGATTTACATGACTTTACCCCTCTGTACACCTCTCTGCCTTCATTTCCTACTACTCACTTTGCTCAAGCTACACTGGTCTACTTCTGAATATGGGCTTTCGATTTGCTATTCCCTCAGTACAGAATGCTCTTTCCCCAGATGACATGTCTCACCCCTTCACATATCAATCTCTCCACATAAAAAGTACAATACATCCACGGTGACACTGTCTATCTCCCTTCCCTGTTGTTTTCATTTTTTAATTTAATACTGAAGTGCTACATAGTTTATCTATTTTGTGTTGTTATCTATTTCTTTTTCCACTGGAACATGGGCTGGGAAATTTTTTTCTGTACTAAGTATTTTAGGTTTCATAGGCCATTGCAGCTATTCAACTGCTGTTGAAAATAAAGTCATGTGAAATACATAAATAAGTGACTATGGTTGCATTTCAATAAAACTTTCTTTATAGAACAGGCTACCACCAGGATTTGGTCCATGGGGGGTAGATTGTCAACCTCCATGCTATACTCCAGGGGACAGCTATTTGTTTCACTGCTACAGTTCCAGTTCCTAAAACTAGGCCTGGCCCATAGTATAAACTATTTATTGAATTAATGAATGTCCTGGAGAAATAACAATGTGGGCAAGAGGTTGGAATGATAGAAAGAAAATAATTGAAAAAATGTTCAAGAACTTAAAATATTCTGAAAATTAGCTAATTTTGTTAAACAGAGCTAGGATTGGAAGAAGTATTCAGATCTTTTTCAAACGTCTTTTAAAATTTCTTACTAGTTATAATTATTAATCATTTCTCAAAATTTTTCTCTGTTGTCAACCACATGGTCATTTAGAATTAACTGCTAATCATTTTGTGAATTTATAACTGGAATCTTTCAAAATGAAAGGACAAATATTTTAAAAGAATATGCTAATCATTTAGTACTCTAAAAGGCATTCTGGATGGTATTTCAACACTGTATGAACCTGAACCAGAGCTCTCTAAACTAAGATTTTACTCCTGTTATTGTTAACATGGATACTATTCAAAATAAATGTGGAGATTTTCAAAGAAGCTTCCCAGATCTTCAGTTCCCATTTAAATGCAAGGAATTAGAAATACTTAGTTTTGAAAGGCCTTCATATATATAACTCTCCCTTTAAATATCAAAAATTTTTAAAAGGCATACATGAAAAATGTTACATTTATAAACTTCTAATCTATACTTTTCTAATCTATCTTTTGACACCTATGAAGGCCCATTAAGCATATATATCAGACACAGCAATCTTTCTTTTTTCTCTTTTTTGGACAATGAATCCAGGAAATAAAATATACACAGTTTTACCCTACCACCAAACTCATTTCAATCACCAACTTCTAAACATACTTTTTTAACAATAAAATGACTCAGGGTTCTTACCAGTATTTACAGTCTCCTGATCAATCATGCCTCCTTCTGCAAAACCTTCTAAGTCATCCACTTTAACTTTTTCCCAGGGTATGTATGTGACTCCAAGATCCACATCCCAGAATTGTTTGTATTCTGTTTTTACACCTTTGTTTAAAGCCCAAGCAATCTACATTAAATGAGAAGAGGAAAAAAGCTCATACTGTAAAAACAAGGTGAAAAGTTCAAAACTGTATGTAAACTACATAAATACAAATAAAATTAGTTGTAGAAAACAGTTCATGCCTATACTCTCAGTACTCTGAGAGGCTACGGAGGGAGAAATGCTTGAGGTCAGGAGTTTAAGACCAGCCCACGCAGGGTACTATCTCTAAAAATAAATTAAAAAATAAAATAATTAGCTAGGCACAGGTATGTGAACCTGTAGTCCCAGATACTAGGGAAGTGAAGGCAAGAGCATCATTTGAGTCCAGGAATTTGAGGTTGCAGTGAGCTATAATTATACTACTGCACTCCAACCTGGGCAACAGTCAAGACCCTGTCCCTACAAAAACAAACAAAAAAAGGTAAAATGGGCAAAGCTTGAAACCCAATAGTGACCAAGAAAATTTTTTCCATGGATCTTCTGTTTTTGTCCATTTTTAAAACAAAACATGTATTAGACAGACACAGTGCTTATAACATGGGATTTATTTCCATTTCTTATTTTAACCCTAAAATGACACATTTCCAGAGATAATCTTAATATGCTTTTACCCATAAAAAGTCAACCTACATTCGTGATACTTAGCAAAGTTATAATATAAACAAAATATTTTATCCCAGGAAAAAAAGGACCAGTTATATTTTAGTTTTCAAAGAGAAAATTTCTGCCATGAGATGACAAGGTAAGCATACATTAACTACCGTGAAAACAGTTAAGAGTTCTTAACCCAGTTGTGGAAACTGATGGAATTAATTATCTTAGAATAGCAGAAATAAAACTGTAAATTAATCATGGAAAGTAATAAAAAATACTCAATTAAAAGCTCAGTATAAAGACTAGGAGGATAATATTCTTATAAATAATCCCTTCCCAAGAGTCTCCTTAATGTAAGAAATGATGTTTTAAAAAATTAAATTATATTGGCTCGGTACCTATAGCTCAGAGGCTAGGGTGCCAGCTACATACACCGGAGCTGGCGGGTTTAAACCCAGCCTGGGCCAGCCAAACAACAATGACAACTACCACCAAAAAATAGCTGGGTGTTGTGGTGGGCGCTTATAGTCCCAGCTACTTGAGAGGCTGAGGCAAGAGAATCACTTAAGCCTAAAGAGTTTGAGGTTGCTGTGAGCTGTGATGTCACAGCACTCTACCCAGGGCAACAGCTTGAGACTCTGTCTCAAAAAAAAAAATTAAATTATAATTAGGGGTTATGGCTTGGCACCTGTGGCTCAGTGGGCTAAGGCGCCAGCCACGTACACCTGAGCTGGCAGGTTCGAATCCAGCCTGGGCCTGTCAAACAACAATGACGTCTGCAACCAAAAAATGGCCGGGCTTTGTGGCAGGCACCTGTAGTCCCAGCTACTTTGGAGGCAGAGGCAGGAGACTCGCTTGAGCCCAGGAATTGGGGGTTGCTGTGAGCTGTGACGCCACAGCACTCTATACAGGGTGACAGCTTGAGGCTCTGTCTCAAAAAATAAATAATAATAATTAGGGGCTATAACTAAGAAGTGCTGGAATAAAAAGTGAATGGAAAAGATGAAGTCATACTCATAAAACGGTGCCCTGTTTAACACAGAGAGCTGTGCAAATGTGATTTCAAGGAACCGTGTGATTCAAGTTTTGGGGATTGGACTTATTTCACCTGTATCTAATCCTGTAACTCAACAAAACTGAAATCGTTAAGTTTCTGGGGAGATTTTGTCCATAACATTAAAACAGAAGATATTCGTACAGCAGGAACATTCTAATAATACAATAAAACAAGAGCACATTAACATTTTCCCACGAAAAAATTATCAACTTTAAAAAAATAGATATTAAAATTAAAATGCTTATAGCTCCTCTCCCATCCCCCACCACAAAATCTCACCTTAATGACCTTGGACCCAATTTTATATGATCCAGAACTAAGTTTCTGAAGAGCTCGAAAGGCATCTTGTCGATGAACCATACAGACGTAAGCACAGCCCCTGGGAGGAATCATCTATTTAAAAAAAATTTTATTTTTTCAGAAAGAATGTAAGAATAGAAATTCATTCTGGCATTCTATGGTTTTAATGAAACAAAACATTAAATAAAGCTTCAATTCAATTTTTACAAATTACTGAATTATTCTCCTTTTCTTCCTTCAGGTGTTTATTGGTACAATTAATGTAAATAATTACTCAGTATTTAAAAAAACCCAAAATAAAAAACCTCATTAAGTCTCATTCTAAGCCATGAAATATGTGAAACCTTAAATATTACATGAAATAGAAAATAAAGAACTATTAAAAACCAACAAAGCAGGCTCGGCACCTGTGGCTCAACGGGCTAAGGCGCCAGCCACGTACACCTGAGCTGGCGGGTTCGAATCCAGCCTGGGCCCGCCAAACAACAATGACGGCTGCAACCAAGAAATGGCCGGGCGTTGTGGCAGGCGCCTGCAGTCCCAGCTACTTGGGAGGCAGAGGCAAGAGACTCGCTTGAGCCCGGGAGTTCGAAGTTGCTGTAACCTCTGATGCCACAGCACTCTACCCAGGTGACAGCTTGAGGCTCTGCCTCAAAAACAAACAAACAAAAAAAAAACCTACAAAGCAATGTATAACTACATATATATAATACCACCAAATAAAAGGGAAATGATATTGTATGGCCAAAATATTTAAGGACAAATGATTTATTCCTAATATTATTTCAGTGTTTCTAAATATTGAGTAATGTGAAGAAGGTTTTTGTTTGGGGTAAGTATCTTTATCCTTAACATAAAGTCTATTAATCTATAATAACTGATGATAAAATTAAAACTTTTCGGCTTTTTATAAAACTTCATTGTTCAAGTGCTCTAAAGGAAAGTTCTAGCATGAACAGGAAACCATTCTCGGTGGAAAGATCTAAGACTGACTTACAAAGCATTTAACTATTCAATCAACTACAAGATCATAGACCTACGAGTTCAGAAAACTATACCCACTGCAGTTTCTTTTTAAGAAACTCAAGTGTGCTATCATTTTATTATTACTTAATACCTAATAAGCTTTGTCATCATAAAAACCTCTCCCTCAGCCTTCCTAACACTTCTCTCTAAACCAGATTTCTTAAGAGACAGCTAAATACTGACATTGTTCTTTATCTCTTACAATATAGCTCCAACCCCTTACCAACCCACCTAAAATATTCTCTTTAACATCACCAATGATTTACTAAATGTCAAATCCAACGGACTTTTTTGTCCTCAAACTGCCTGCAATTAAGTGAATGGATTATGAATCTCCCAACTTCTGACATCTTCAATTTTACCACTCATCAGTTTACTTCAGTTTAAAAAACAGCTTAGTGCTTATTACTTGTAAATAGTATGCTCTCAAAAATAATCCAATAGAGGAAGGGTTAAAGGCAAACAGATGCTCAAAGGACCAACTGGAATACTACAAACATTATAAACAAGAAAATCCAGGGGCAGTGCCTGTGGCTCATCGAGTAGGGCACCAGCCCCATATACCGAAGGTGGTGGGTTCAAACTCGGCCTCGGCCGAACTGCAAAACAGAAAAATAGCCAGGCACTGAGGCGAGCACCTGTAGTCCCAGCTACTCGGGAGGCCAAGGCAAGAGAATCGCCTAAGGCCAGGAGTTGGAGGTTGCTGTGAGCTGTGTGATGCATGGCACTCTATCGAGGGCGATAAAGTGAGACTCTGTCTCTATTTAAAAAAAAAAAAAAGGAAAGAAAGAAAATCCAAACTACTACTGGGATACAACGTCTGTTTAGAACAATAATTCCTGGCTATGCATCAAAATCAGCTGTGTAGCTGTGGTACTCTGCTAAGAGTTTAAAGATAATGAGCATGGGCATCTCTTATTTTTAAAATGTCAAAATATATTTCTGATATGCAGGTAGGCCTGAATACTAGGAGTTTAAGGGCAAGGAAAAATCAGAAAAAAATCTCAGTTAAGTTATATGATGACAGACTCTGAAAGACAGCTATGTTGTGACAAGTCAAATTTACAAAGAAAAGTCTATAGCACTCTGTGTATAAAGAAAAACGGGAAATGCCTAAGTTTAACTACTTAACCAATTACCTATTTATTATTTGTATAACTCGAGCAAATCGCTTTCTTTATCAGAAAATAATAGTTGAATTAACTTAATCAGCTTCTTCTGAAGCTCCAACAAGAACATACATACTTGAAATTAAAATACAAATGGTTAAACTCAACTCAAATGAAGAAAGCAATTATTAATACAGAAAAGTCAAGTTTGGCCATTTAAGAAATATCGGAAATTAAACTACAAAAAGAAATTTCAGGTAAATTATGATAAAAGACGTAAGGTTCAACAGACATGAAAGTATTAACAACAGAAAATAAAATCAGAAGCCTAACATAATAAAGTAAAATTCTCTGCAAATAAATGACTATAAAACATTTCATTACTTACTTTTATTTCACTACCTGCAATTTATATAATGGGAGGAGGAGAGTCAGAAAGCAAAAGATTTATAAATATAAAAACAATTGAAATGGCTAATTAAGGTTGTCTGCCCTCCGGGAAAAGCAATAGGCCTCAGGAAGAATAAAATACATACTCAAAGATGGAGAACAGACAGCAAAAAAAAACAGGGAAAGAACCATGTTGAAGAGCAAGATTATGCTCAAATTACCAGCAAGTCCCTCTCCGCACTGTTTTTTCTTGTTTAACATTTGCTTTGTTTTATAAGAAAGAGAGTACAAGAGAGAGAAAAGAAAAAATAGGCAAAAAAGAATGGAATCCCAAGTCCAGTGGCGCCTCCATCACTACGTATGTTCACAGGTGCAGGTGACTCTAAGTCCGGGAACTCTATTTCCTTAAATACATTTTTTTAAAGGAATTAAACTAGATCACACACAGATCACACTCTGCTAACTCAAGACATCTAATGTTTTTAGGAATCAAGTGCTACAATCCTATAAAACCTTCCAGAATATTCTGTTACAGTTCCAAGTAAAAAGAAAAAGTAATTAAGGAGAGAAACAACACAAAAACAAACATAGAAACGATCAAAGTAAAACAATCTTTATATAGGCAGATGCTACTGGTCTAATTAACAACAAAAGGGATTGTATGAGTGAAATTCCCTTTTTTAAAACTTTAAATTATTAAGAAAAAAAACTTACATTAATGGATTCAATCTGTCCAAACTCTTCAAACAGATTGGTTAAATCCTGTTGTGTTGCTTTCTTGTCCACCTGACCAACCCAGAGCGTAGTGCTACACACTGCCAAGACATAAGAGACAAATGACCTAAATCACAGACATGGTTATTTCTTTCAAAAATAGTTGAGCAGTAAGCTGTAAT
Source organism: Arctocebus calabarensis (assembly GCA_963573935.1). Taxonomy (NCBI): domain Eukaryota; kingdom Metazoa; phylum Chordata; class Mammalia; order Primates; family Lorisidae; genus Arctocebus; species Arctocebus calabarensis. The sequence continues at coordinate 28,041 of CAUYON010093557.1, forward strand.
ACCAGTAACAGATTAAATTTAAGATAGTACATTAAGACTACTTTTTTAATAGGCACTTGTATCTGTTATGTTTAAAATCAACTAAAATCCTAGATACTCACATCTCTGCCAAGTAAAGCACTGGCATGTCACCTGCTTTCAAATTTGGCTGCACACTTGGACCGTCTGTGGATGCCAGGGTCCCATTCTTAAAGATGATGAGCAGTATGTAGCATAAAAGCCTGGGAACTGGGGGCTGTAAAACTCCCTAGGTAATTCTAACAGTTTCAAAACCACTTCTCACTGCAATCTCATCTGTGTACCTTGCTTGAATGATTAAGTGAGCAATAGCATGTCTAAAAAAACAATATGATACATATCTTAATTTAAAAATACCTCATTATTAGGCCAAGCACAGTGGCGCACGCCTGTAATCCTAGCACTCTGGAAGGATTGCCTGAGCTCAGGAGTTCGAGACCAGCCTGGGCAAGAGTGAGCCCCTATAATCTAAAAATAGCTGGGCGTTGTGGTAGGCACCTGCAGTCCCAGCTACATGGGAGGCTGAGGCAAGAGGATCCCTTAACCCCAAGAGTCTGAGGTTGCTATGAGCTATGACACCAGGGCACTCCACCAAGGGCGACAAAGTTCAAACTGTGTCCCCAAAAAAACTTCACTAACAAATGCTAACACAAAGTGAGCACACGCTGTTGGAAAAATGGCACCAATAGACTTACTCAATGCGGGGTGGCCACAAATTTTTTTTAATTTTGCGTTAAAAAAAAAAAGCACTATCTGTAGACTGTAATAGAGGAAAGTCAATCAAATGACATATGTCTAAGTTTGCTTGTATGCTTTGGAATTTTCTTTAACTCATGAAAATAAGACAAAAACTCAAGTCCATGGTCAATAACAACCTGACGACATGACAAGTTAGGTGAAGAAATAAAAGTGATTCTACATAAAAGCCCTACCCTAATATTGGTGACTTCTGATCATTCTGAATATTCTAATGATAATCATGTGAGAAGGCACAGCAGAAATTCTGTGAGCAGATGTTTAACATTATTTACTGGCTAGCACTAAAATGTTTACATTTAGTAGTCTCACACTTGAAGGCACGAACAGAAATTTCCATAGCTAGAAACTATCAATTTTATTAAATTAACACGGGCTCTCATTACCAGGCAGGGTGCAAGCAGGGCAGGCAAGGTCCATGCAAATTGCCAAAACTTACAAGAGAGCTGTCTGGTGCCTGGTTATAGACACTTTAATACTATAGATTACAACAATTATTTACCTATCTCTCTGGCTGAAAGAATTTATTTGGAGACCTTCAGAAATTAGATAATGTATTTAGCTCTAGGGAAAGAATAACAATTTGTTCTGTTTTATGTCTTTGCCCATCTGTAACCTGAGTTCACCTTAGAAGTCATAACCCATTAAGATTCCCCTAGGCAGAATTTGACACTAATAACAATTTACTTTGCTATACTTAACATTCCTACCAAGTGAGCCCTCCTCCAGCCTACTCTTAAAACAAATCTCACCATTACCAAATTTGTTCTAATCACGCATAATAGATTAACTTGTCACTGTTTTCACTTTAAGATGAAAAAAGTTTGTAAAATAGGAATTTCTCCCATTAGTTTATAATCTGCTTTAAAAATTATACCAAAGTATATACTTTGGTATATGTGCATTAATTACTCCTAAAAACCTAATAGTCACCATTGGTTAGGGCATTATGGATAGACATCACTGTGTCCATGTTACAGGTTAGTCTGCTTTATATGTACCATTAGCCAAGGTATACTGCCTTTTTCTTTTAAGACAAGAATCTTGCCCTATGACTCAGGCTGAAGTGAAGTGTCACTGTAGCTCAGTACAACCTCAAACTCTAGGGCTTCAGAGATCCTCCTGGTTCTACCTCCCCAGAAGCTAAGACTATATGGTGTATGCCACCATGCCCCACTAATTTTTTAGTCCGTTTAGTACAGATGGAGTCTCAATATGTTACATAGGTTGGTCTTGAACTCCTGGCCTCAATGATCCTCCCTCCTCAGCCTTGAAAAGTGGGATTACAGGCATGAGCCACCATGCCCAGCCAAGACTTTTTTTTTAAACTTGCGTTAAAAGAAGAAAAATAAAATCAACTCTCAATGACCTCATCTGAGTAGAATCTAATCTTTCTTTTCTTCCTCAGTTCTTTATAAAAATTCAGGACCAAAAAATAAATAAATAAAATTAAAAAAGGCTCGGCATCTGTTGCTCTGTTGTTAGGGCGCTGGTCACATACACTGGGATTGGCAGGTTCAAACCTGGCCCACCCCTGCCAAACAACGACAACTGTAACAAAAAAATAACCGGGTGTTGTGGCAAGTGACTGTAGTCCCAGCTACTTGGTAGACTGAGGCAAGAGGATCACTTTAGCCCAAGAGTTTGAGGTTGCTGTGAGCTGTGTCACCATGGCACTCTACCGAGGAGAGACATAATAAAACTCTTGTCTCAAAAAAGCAAGGACAAAATTACTTACCAAACTACTTTCCAACTTCTTCATCTAAAAATAAGACTTGGCTGAAAGCCTTTGTAACAGATAATTACATTTAAACCTAAATTGTGTAAGAACATGTTATTTACCACTTAATGTTTTAGATCTAATTGGAGGTAGTCCTTTTTTCTGTCGTTCTTTCTCCCGTTCTCTCGCTCTCCTTTCACTTGAATATGAGCGTGATGACTTCCTCTTTCTTTCCCTTGAGCGAGAGCGTGATCGCTTTCTGTGTTTGCGCTTTCGAGAACCTGACCGTGACCTAGATCTTCGTTTCCTTGGTGATCTACAAAAGAAATTTTAGTTTAATTCTGACATCAATGTTATCTTTTCATCAACTTCATCACTTCTAAGTGAGGCAGGAGAAAAAACAAAAAAGATTGTGTTATATTCTTATATTCAGCCACCTCTTAAAACATTTTATAGTACAATCAAGTATCAAAAGGCCTTTTACTGAAATTTCTGTACTACTTAGATCTACAAAAGTATCTGCAGTAATTCTGAGTTTGGATGACTATTCACAGAAGAAGGGGAGAATGAGATAAAAGAAAGGACTTCATGTTCTATCTTTAAATGACAAAAATGTTATATTTTTCCAGAGCTTCAGGCTACTACATAATTCTGGTTAGTATTTTTCAAGTTCTAAAATTTTACAGTGTTCAACTTTATAATAAAAGGGGATACTGAAATGTTTTCCTTTTTTTTTCCCAAACACATGCCACTGACCTCTCCTCAAAATTCTTAATAATGTTACTAAGACAAATAATGAAGCTTTCAGTATTATAATGGTTTTAGTACAATAATTCACTGACATGCAGGTAGGTTCAGAGTAAGTTGAAAGGAAAGATTCTCATTTGCAGAGCTAAGTATAAAGAACTTCACTGACAAGAAGGCTTGGTGCCGGCCACATGCCCCAAAGGTGGCGGGTTCAAACCCAGCCCGCGCCAGCTAAAACAACAATTAAAAAAAAAAACCCTACTTGGGAGGTGGTGGCAGGAGAATCACTTGAGCCCAGGAGGTGGAGGTTGCTGTAAGCTGTAAAACCACAGCACTCTACCCAGGGACAGCTTGAGGCTCTGTCTCCAAAAAAAAAAAAAAAGAAAAAGAAAAATAGCCAGGCATTGTGACAAGACCCTATAGTCCCAGCTACTTGGGAGGCTGACACAAGAGAATGGCTTATACCCAAGAGTTTAAGGTTGCTGTGAGCTGTGATGCCAAGGCACTCTACCCAGGGCAACAACTTGAGACTCTGTCTCAAAAAAGAACAAAAAAACAAGAATAAGAAATGACTTAGCCGGGCGTTGTGGCAGGCGCCTGTAGTCCCAGCTACTTGGGAGGCTGAGTCAAGAGAATTGCCTAAGCCCAGGAGCTGCTGTGAACTGTGTGATGCCATGGCACTCTACTGAGGGCCATAAAGTGAGACTCTGTCTCTACCAAAAAAAAAGAGATGACTGAAAATGTCATCAAGGATGATGCCTTCTTCCAGATTTCACTATTCAGATTTTCTGGTGCATTCACGTGTAAAAAATAAGGTATAAAAATGTTAAAGACTGATTGATGACTTTAAGTTCTCAAAGAAAACCATTTTTAAGGCATGTTTTATAAGGGCGTGGCATTACAGCTAAAGTTTATAAAAATAACTTTTGCAGTTTTGTTTTTATGACCATTATCAAGAAATGAAATGGAGTGCAGCACCTGTGGCTCAGTGAGAAGGGCACCAGCCCCACATACTGAAGATGGCAGGTTTAAACCCAGCCCCAGACAAAACTGCAACAAAAACTAGCCGGGCATTGTGGCAGGTGCCTACAGTCCCAACTACTCAGGAGGCTGAGGCAAGAGAATTACATAAGCCCAAGAATTTGAGGTTGCTGTGAGCTGTAATGCCACAGCACTCTAACGACGGTGTTGAAGTGAGACTCTGTCTATTAAAAAAAATGAAAAAGAAAAAGAAATGAAATGGAATCTAAAAAATTTACCTTGATTTAACTGTTGTTCAAAGGCAATAATGTACTAAATCTGGAAAGCAAATAAAATCATATTCTCACAGGTGCCACTCTTAAGTAAACTATTCAAATAAACTGGCCATAGATACAATTAAAAACAGAATAGAAGTTATCTTCTGTTTTTGAAATTCTGCATTAATTTTTTCTCAGAGACTGTAAAAAGAGATACTTCAAAAAAATTTTTCCTTTAATATTAATGTATGAAATAAAGCAAATATTTTACACATTCATACATAGCTATTGTTAAATATTATTGTAGAACCTTGAACGAGATCGTGAATGGGTTCTTGATCTTGAGCGAACCGCCACTTTCTTAGCTTCCTGCTCAAAGATCTCCTCTTCTACTCCTTCTTGGCCTTCATCTATATCCATATCCTTGACAGTCAAAAGAATAAGAAACAAACAAAAAAGGCTGGTTGAGATTCAGTTATATGTTGACAATTCTACCTTTAAAAACAGGCATTTACAGTAGTAGTGTTAATGGCCTACTTTAAGTAAAAATAGAGTATTTTAAATATAGGGAAAAATACATTCAGGACATTGTCATTATTTAATATTTTACGAACTAATTTTAAATTATCTTTATGACCCATAAAAAAGCATTTACTTTTTACCTGTTGTTGAATATCTATGGTATCATCCAAACTAACTTCAGGTTCAAGAAAATGCTGTTGACTGCTCCCTTGAGATGGTGAAGCTGAATGCTCTGACCCAAATGTTCCTTCTTGACTATCCTGAGGAGTGGCCTATTGACAATATTACAAGCACACAACATGGGGAGATAATTTTATTAATGAAAATTTAAACACAGCAAGCATCACAATTACACACTTAAAACAGAACTCAGTACATAAACTCCATGTTTAACTACTTACAATCAAATCTAAAGTTGCATTTTCACATATAACAAACTTTACCTAAAAGCAGGAAATAGCTCCATAAAAAGTGGAGACTATAATATTATGATAGTATGATGAAGTAGGTCTTTAAGTTTTAATTGTGGAAAATATAAGCTAAAGAGGATTAATAAACAGATAATATCATGAATGACATATAATGGTACTAAGTTAAAAGAATCTATAATTTCATTGATAATCAGCACTAATAAAGATGCTACAAAAGTCCAATAAAGTATTCTATATCAAAAAAATTATAGTCACATATTACATGTATAAAGGCAAAACAAAGTTCAAATGTCAGTACTGAAATGACTGATCTAGTCATTCTCAACTTGGGCCTTTCTCAATTTCCTTCAAGAATAATTCATAAAATAATAACAGGAAATACTTAAAGATATGTAAAACATTTCAAAAATTCTAATAAAATTTAGGCAATGAAGCCTAACTAGAGTAACATTTAAAATTTAAACATCCCCTCCTAAAACAGTCACAGTAACTTGATATAATTACAATGTTTACTTGATACTAATCAGTTTAGCAAACCTGATTAGCAACTTTATATACAACTGACCCTCAGTATATGTGGGATACTGCTTCCAGGACACCAGCAAGGACACCAAAAATCCAGATGCTCAAGTACCTTACATAAACGGCGTGATATATGCATATAACCTATGCACAGCCCCATATACCATATCAGTGGTCCCTAAATATTTCTGGCACCAGGGACAGATGTCATGAAAGACAGTTTTTCCACGGGATATGATTTAAACACATCACTTCTCTACTCAGATCAAGTATCTGATTCTCCAGAAAATGAAACCTAGATCCCTCCCATGCACAGGTAACAGAATTCACACTCCTATGAGAATCTAATGCTGCCCCTTATCTGACAGAGGCGGGGCTCAGGGTGTGATGGGGGCAATGGGGAGCAGCTGTACATGCACATAAAGCTTGCTCACCCACTGCTCACTTCTTGCTCTGAGACCCAGTTCCTAACAGGCCACAGACCAGTACCATCCACAGCCTGGGAGGTGGGGAATCACACATCTATGCTTTAGATAGAAATAAAGTGGTGGGTAAAAGCTAAACAGGTAAGAAAATACTCATCTGTTAAGACTAAAGAAAAAAATAAACCACTCCACACAAACGCCCTTTATAGACTATAGACAGCAATGACTCTAATGACCACAAGATGGGGTTAAAAACCTTTTGTGGCTGCTGCTGTTCCAAGAGCTGCTGTCTGAGGTGTTCAAGGTTTTGCTGTTGTAGCTGTTCTGCTATCTGATGAAAAATAGAATTGTTCACAGACTCTGAAACATGAGAACTGAAAGGAAAAACAGGTGGAAATATATTTTAAAATTTACTAAAGATAGGAAAATAAATTTTAGTACTCAAAGCAAATAAAAAATACCAATTTAATAAAACATACTGTACTACAATGTTTGGTTTTGAAATTTTAACGCCAAAAGTGAACTATTCAAAACATTAATACATTATTCTTCCATAGTATTTCAATAGATGCATAACATGTTAGAGATGCTCTGTTAAAAACCAAATAGTACTGTCTCATGGTATTAAGTTATTGCTTTTCATTAGTACATTTTAAGAATATCTCAATAAAACACGTAAAAAGTTTAAAGTATTTTAAAACACTGCCACTTTAACTCCTTCCCTCACTGCACAGTGAGAAAAATAATACATCACTCTACAATTGCAAATGACCATAAACTTTATAAACTTAATATGCTTCCTTTAGAAAAGCATATACATTATTAGGTATATTCACAGAAACAGACAGTATTTAGATTAAGAGAAAATACAAAATGGGCAAGCAGGATAGTAAGAAGTCTTGAAAGAGTAGGAAAAAAATGTACCTCATCTGGAGCAAATAACCTTAAGGTGAAGAGTTAACACCTATCTTCACACACTGAAAAGCTATGTCTCAAAAGACAATGGGATAAATTTGTTTCCCGGCTTCAAAAAGCAAAACTTGGATCAATGTGTAGAAAATAAAGAAAACAGAATTTAATTCTATTTAATTCTATTTTATTTCACTTCCCATCACAGAAGGTGTTAAAACAGATAAATAACCCTATTGGGACTGTTAAAAGAGATTCTTACATCGTTTAGGAAACTGACCTGCATGATCTCATATGCTTTTTCCAACTTTATAAATCATAATCTAAATGATTAATACTCATTTTTAATTTTGTCAGAGAATCATCTTACCAAAATGATATACTGGTATTTACTATATTCCGTAACTATTTTTACATATTACCCTCCAAAATATAAAGTTACTACTGTTTGGAACCAGAGTACAAGGGACTTTCATCATTCATTCTCTCTCTTCAGACCTTTAACCCCCAACGTCCTCATCCTACTGTTCCCTCCACAGACCTTCACAGAACCTAAAGCTCTACAGAATTATTTACAGGGGAAAAATATCTCTATTTAAATAAAAAACATATGATCTATTTTTTAAAAAACGAAAATCTCTGTAACTCCGATCCTTACTTCTGGTTAGGATAGTATGTCCCCAGAATTCGTAAACTTCCTAAGAGCAGGCTTATCACTAGAAGTAAGTTTCATTCCCAAAACCAAAAATATGCTTACAATTGAATTAAATAAGTTAAAGTCTAATAGAGATACAGATTCACCATTATTGATCAATTTTCCTATAGGGAACTTTATATACTCTGACTGTTTACGAAGATCTGAGAAGAGTGCGAATAATACAAGGAGGCAACAAGACACCTCTGCCACTTTGCCATCATGTCAGAGCGCCAACAGTTTGAATAACCCCAACTTATCCAAAGGAGTTCAGATGGCAATATTCCTCCCAACATTTACAAAAACAACCCCAAAAAACAACTCCCCCAAACCTACTATGGCTGTAAAGAAAAACATAATTCTTACAGTTGAGAAGTTGGAATTTCCTTTTTAGGTTCCTCACTGTGCTCAGAATCTTCCCCAAAATCAAACCTATCCATTAACTTCTGGAGTAAGGGTAAGAGGAAAGAGAGAGACAAATCAAAAATGTAAGTCACAAATGTTACTTTAGTAATATCACATTAATTTGTCCCCTATCATTTAATATATAAATGTTTTATATTATATTATTATAGAGTAAAAAAACTTTATTTGAATGGATCTTTTCTTTAATGCACTTCGAAATATATTACCGTAAGTAACAAAACAAACTGTGATATATATAGGCAGAATAAACATTAATACTCTAATTTTACAGAAGAACAGACTAAGTATGAAAATAATTATTTTCTCCATGGCAATACAATTTGATAAAACATTTAAAATCATAATCAATGAATCTATTTCTAGTATGTTTCTCATTTTGGAATAACTCCACTACTCTTCTGAATTTAAAAGCTTTTTTTTTTTTTTTTTTATTTTGGGCCAATTTAAAGGCTTTTTATGTGGTCCAGCTATCTAGAGTTTAGACTAAGTTAGACTTGGAACCTGCTGGCCAAAAAGTCAAAGTAAGAATGCAATAAACCAATATTTTCCTATAAAAATAATAGCAGAAATATAAAAATATAAATATTACTTCCAGTACTGATATTCCCATAATTAACAAGCATACTTAGGATATCCTATAATAAATTATACATGAAAAATTTTAAGCTTTAAAAACATTATCTTTTATAGTTAGATCTCACATATGATAGTATACTGACAAGCTGAGGTGAAGTTTTCCTTTGAACTTTCATGTATCAAACAATTTTAACTTTTAGCAGGATAAAATTACAGAACACAGAACTACAGTATCTGTGAAAAAAATTAGACAAGTTCAGAAAATAATCACTTGCCTCAATGGAGACAAGATTTTACTGACCAGTTATCTTGAAGCAAAAGAAAGAATCTTAAAATGTTTTAAGAGGCATTTTTAAATTATTTGATTTCTAGAAGTTTGAACATTTTGTAAAATTTACAATGTTTTTCCCCAGTATAATGGATATTAAAATGATCTATGATAAAATGTATTTATATAAGTAAAATGCACATGAACGTACATGACATTTAATAATTCAAACAGAACAAATTTAATGTTTAATTTCTACCTTGTTAAAAGAGACTCCTTGGTCTAAGGGAGTAAGAGTGTTTGCCGCTGCAGCTGTGAGCTGTGCTGTCAGAGCCTGCAATTGAACAACAAGACCAGCATCCAGGGCCTGCAGAATGGAAGGCTGGGGCTTCTGCTGTTGTATTTGCAAAGTTTGTATTAATTGCTGAAGCTGGAAAAGAAAAAAATTATTACGAACAGGTGTTGGGTTTTATCTGTAAGAGTGCCCATGTAAACATTTAGTCAATAAAATTAATCTTTCTACACACTCTTTGGTGATCAAAAAAAACCAACATGCTAACTTAAAACGTAAGTTCATTTCATTTTTAAGTTTTTTTGTGAACCATATATAACACAGTCCTTAATAAGTCTGTCTTACTTTTGGAAAGTCAGCAAACATTAAACAAAATAAAATGATCATATGACAAAGCAGATAAAGAATCAATTTTTCTCACTAAACTTCTTGTTCCCATTCAATTAACTCCATGAAGAAACAGCACTAAAAACAGTAGCATCTTTTGCTATCAAGTTCACCATCTCAGGGGACATTTCCTCAAACGTGAAGAACAATTAAGAAATTTGTTCCTTAGAATGTGATACTAAGGAATTGAGATACACATGATGAATTGTGTCATCTAGAGTTGAAAGCAACCTCGGTTCCCACCAAGGGAACCCTCTTAAAAAAAAAAAAAAAAAAGATAAAAACAGTGAGATCTCTCAGAGATTCCAAAAACCCTAACTTACATTCCAGATGTAATTGATAATAAAGCCCTAATTCTAAATTAAACCCCAAAATTAACAGTTTAGAAGAAAAAACTAGAAAGAGCAAAGCTGTTGATAACCAAAACTGTTTATAGTTCAACTTCCAGCAAAAGGCACAAACACCATGAAAGATGATTGTAAATAAAATGGAGTAATTAACTGTCAACTAGTTTCCATAAAACTACCAATATGACAGCAAAGAAAAATATAAAAATATATGATGGCTAAGTTATTGCACTCAGGAAACTCCAGAACAACTAAGATTAACAAACAAATACAAAACAACATGAATCCTCTAAATCACTATGAAAAAGAAAAGGAGGGACGGGGGGAGGGGAGGACAGAGAGGGAGAGAAGGAAACGCTGCATTTCCCCTTGGGACACTTCCATTCAGTCTTCCAACTGTCTCAAAAATGTAGACTACATTCAGTCTAAGAATATATTTTGAATTGTTTCCTTTTTTTTTTTTAGGCTTAGAATGGTCTCATGTTTTCAGAGAGTACTAAACCTTACTGTTGTTTTTCAGTCATTACTTCCTTTCCCAAATCATTATTACGAAGAAAAAAAAAAAAAAGACATTCCCTATCTCTAGACTTCTCTCATCTCCAATTCGTACTTCAACATAAAATGCCTGGCAATTTTCCATTACTCAGTAAATGAATCCTTTATTTTTCAACCCAACATTTAAGGCATTTACAACCCAGGTCTCATTTAAGTCTGCCATTCCAACTTTGTTATTAACAACTTATACAGATTATCTTTTCTTCCAAATAACTCTAAAAAATCTTTTGTTTATCCAACACTGTTAGGCTTCTGTATTATTATTCATTCATTCCACAAAAATATATTCAACTATATAATACCTACTGAAACCTACAAATATAGAAGAAAGATAGCAGTAAAGAAAACAGACAAGAATCCTTGCCCTAGTATAGCATATATTCTCACAGGAAGAAAAATGCAAATAAGTAAATTATATAACATAATAGAAGATAGGTAGTTAGGGCTAAGGAATGAAATAAGGTAGATGAGAAAGAAAGGAAGTATAGAGAATATACTCAATGGAGTATATTCAATAGAGTATACAATTTTAAACAACAGTCACCAAAGACCTTACTAAGGTGTTATTTAAACAAAAACTTACAAGAGGTTGAAATCATGTGAATGTGATAGTGGGTTTTTTTTAACAATATTATCAATTCTATTCTTTGTCTCCATTGATACTTTTTTTTTACATATACATGTGTTTATCAGGTTTCCACTTTTTGCCTTCAAAATTAAAAAGGCTTAAAATTTAATAACAATAACAATGTTTAAGATAAGGACTAGAAATGAGAACCTCATAAAGAACGAACGAAGTTAATACATTCAGAAAAGAAATCAGACGATTGCTGCATATTGCTGAATATTAAGCAA
>CAUYON010093560.1:0-11788 GCA_963573935.1 Arctocebus calabarensis
GGTGCCTGTAGTCCCAGCTACTAGGGAGGCTGAGGCAAGAGAATCGCTGAAGCCCAAGAGCTGGAGGTTGCTGTGAGCAGTGTGACGCCACGGCACTCTACCCAGGGCGATAAAGTGAGACTCTGTCTCTACAAAAAAAAAAAAGAAGACAACCCACCAGCCACCCAGTAGTGACACGTTTTTTCTGGTGCTGAGACACCAGAGCAACGTCTCTCATGGGCTCTCATAGAGAGCCAGTGAGGGGTGTTGTAGGCTAGGTCCTCAAACACATGATGAAATCAATCACAAAGGATGCTCAGCTACTGTTTACAAAAGCTGGTACTGTAAACCAAGAGCAGCTCAGATTCTAAAGTTCCATCACCTCACGCACTTCTAGAAGGAACAAGGTCCAGAGTTCTCTATGTTCTTATCCCAAGGAAAAAACTTCTTACATCTGGAGGAGTTTGTGGACTGTAATATCTGTACATGCTATTTTATAATTATTTCTTGCAACCATCATTTTGACGGGGATTGAACCAGAAAAGATTAGGTACTGGAGGTTAGAGAATCTGTGTCATTGGTTAAGAGCAGATCCACATGCTCTGACATTGAATAGTGGTTTGGGGTGGGGTGAGAGTAACAGCCAACTGCAGGCTATAGCTGCCTTGTTCTATCCAGGCTACTATAACGAAGTACCATAAATTGGGTACTTTACAAACAACAGAAGTTTATTTCTCACAGTTCTGGATCCTGGGATGCCCCAAATCAAGGCACAGGCAGATTTGGTGTCTGGCAAAGGTCCATCATAGACAATGCTGCCTCACTAAGTCCTCACTGGTAGAAGAGCTAGCAAGCTCTCTGAGGTCCCTTTTAGAAAAGCACTATTCCAGTTCATGAGGGCAATAGCCATGTGGACTATGGATCAATTTGAAAAGGTTCCAGATCTCAGGGAGATGGAGAGGAGAGTTCCTCGTAGCTTGCAGAGACTGTGCTGGGCTAGCCTGCTCCCGTGGTGGCCCACGATCACTCACATCGTCCATCACACATTTCCAGCTCTCGCCGATAACATGTCAGTCAGTAAATCATGCCCTATGATTGCACCAATGTACAGAATTATGATTCAATAAAATTATAAAAAAAAAAAAGAGAAAAAAAAAAAAACATGTCAGTCAGTAGCCTTCCAGCGTTTCTTCTGCAACCCCTAGCTTATCTAGAGAAGCACAACTAACTTTCTGGCAGCAGCATTATTAGCAGTGTAGAACACGAGACCACGCAGAGGAAATCAACAGCAAGGCAAGTTATTTTCTATCTCTTTTAGTTAAGCCCAAAAATGCATGTTTCCTACTGCCGTGGTGGTCTCAATTTCTCACCAGCAAGATAAGCCCTGCTCTGGTAAATTCACTATGGCTTTTCTTATACAGCAGGTTAAAACATGGCTATAAGGAATAAGACTGTACCACCAATAATTTGTAGTGTTCTTGATAGACACAAGAGCAGCAGCCTGAGACCTGACATGTTTAACAAATCACTTAAAAGTGGAAGAATTGAATCTTAAAAACCAAATACATCAGCCGGATGGACTTTTTAAATGTACACATTTTTTTTTCATGTTCTCTTGCCTCTTTTCCATGTTTCTATCAACTTTATTTTCAAAGCAAACAAATAGGAAACAATACATAACACAAAGACTGCTCTGCTTTCAATGTATCCCCCCAAATTCACATATTGGAAACTCAATCCCCAGTGCAAGAGTGGCAGGAGATGGGGTTGACCAGGAGGTGTTGACATCATGAGACCTCTGTGTTCATTGATGGTTAATGCCACTATCAAAGGGGCCTGTAGGTGTAGGATCCCTCTCTTCTCTTCTGCTGTGTAAGTAGAAGGGAGGAAAGGAACACCATGGCCAAGTCCAGTAGCTCACACCTGTAATCCTAGCACTCTAGGAGGCCATGGCGGGTAAAGTTCTTGAGCTCAGGAGTTTGAGACCAGCATGAGCAGGAGCGAGACCCCATCTCCACTAAAAATAGAAAACTAGCCAGGCATCGTGATGGATGCCTTGCTACTCAGGAGGCTGAGTTAAGAGGATCACTTGAGCCCAAGAGTTTGGGCTCGGCACCTGTGGCTCAATGGGCTAAGGTGCCAGCCACGTACACTTGAGCTGGCGGGTTCAAATCCAGCCCGGGCCTGCCAAACAACAATGACGGCTGCAACCAAAAAATGGCCGGGCATTGTGGCGGGCGCCTGTAGTCCCAGCTACTTGGGAGGCAGAGGCAGGAGACTCGCTTGAGCCCAGGAGTTGGAGGTTGCTGTGAGCTGTGATGCCACAGCACTCTATCCAGGTGACAGCTTGAGGCTCTGTCTCAAAAAAAGGAGTGTTTGTTGAGCTCCTGATTATAAGTGATTTAAATGCTTTTAATTTTAATAATATTATTTGATAATAACTGTATTTTCATCAGTGGAATATTAATAATATAGGTAAATTACCTTATACTTTGTGTGCCTAGAAAACTAGCATTGTCTTTTTCTTTCTATAAAACCGAAGCATTAGTAACAATTGAAATATCCCAAGCAACCACAACAGTACCTGGCCATTATGGTTGTTGGGTAAGTGAATACAAGTATTAAAAACTTTCACTCTAGGTACATTTGAATCTTCAGATACTTTAGAAGCTGGTACTCTCTCTAGATGGCCACCAAGTTGGAATAACTCTTCAGTGGATTTACAAGATTTACCATTAAGCATAATTAAATTTGAGTGATTACCAAAGTCAGAACTATTTTTATCAGAGAAAGAAAAGATCTCCTACACAATGGACAGGGATCATTATCTTAGCACTTAGCATGGATTTAACCATCCAGGGTTACCAAATTCTTCTAATCTGGTAATGCAGGTGCTACTAATCTAGGGCCACACTTTATGAACCACTACCTTACAGGTTACTATTATTTTAAAAATCTCTATTACTATTGTTGTTACTTTGGATCTCAGATTGACATGACTGTCTGGAAAAGGACAGGACAAATGCAGTGAGAGCAATGAAGTCCTTTTTCTTTTTTGGAAGAAGGAAGAGGACAACCAAATTAGCAGAAGCAAGTATTCCGGGCTCTGATGGAAGGTACTGTGTCGTATTTTGTGCTTTTCCTTACCGCCCTGAGGTTTAAGGATAAACTTCTTCACTGTTATTTGTTGGTGATGAGAATCTTCAGAGGTGACCTGGGTTAGAGCAAACATCTCTGCCTAAAGGATCAAGAAGCTGGCCGGTCATGGTGGCTCATGCCTATAATCCCAGCACTCCGAGAGGCTGAGGTGGGAGAATCACTTGAGCTCAGGAGTTCAAGACCAGCCTGAGCAATAGGAAGACTTTGTCTCTACTAAAAATAGAAAAACTAGCTGGGCGTTGTTTTGGGTGCTGTGGTCAGGAGGCTGAGGCAGGAGAATCTCTTGAGCACAGGAGTTTGAGGTTGCTGTGAGCTAGGTTGATGCCACGGCACTCCAGCCCAGGCAACAGAGTGAAACTTTGTCTCAAAAAACAACAAAAGAATAAAGAAGTCCCATTTTCTAATCTCAGCGTTTCCTTTAAGGAACAGTTTGACTTTACTAAGCCAGTCACTTTGTCTCTTTGTGTCTTAATTTCTTCATCTGTAAAATGAGATGGGAATCATTCAGCCAGGAAGGTTCCATCTGACTCTGAAAGCTTATCAATTTCATGACCTTTAACAGGAGACAGAATGGACTCTGTGATTTGACCACAGATGACTCTTGCCATTTTAGCATGTAAGAGTGAAATTACTTCTTGCATAATGATTTATCATTCTTCTGGCCTCTAGCAGTACGGTGAAAAATGGCTAAAGGGCAGGTAAACTGTGGCCTGCACAGTGCATCAAAAGATCTCCTCTCAAGATCACCGTTAAAGTCAGTCTGAGCCTCAATCACCTCTTTCAAGGTGCTGTTAGTATAGCCATTTCTTTCTTTTTGTTTGTTTGCAGTTTTGGCCGAGGCCGGTCTTGAACCCCCCACCCCCTGTGTATGTGGCCGACGCCCTACTCCTCCAGCCACAGGTGCCTAGTATATCCATTTCTTGATTTCAAAAAAGTCAATAAACCTTGTGACCCATTCTAAGGTTGGAACTGCGCCTAGAGGAAATTGAAGGAAAAATAATGACTGATTCAAAATCTCACTCCCAGGTCATAGCAGATGCAAGGATTGGTGCTTGTGGTCCTGCATAGAAAGGGTAATGTGATCATTTTGGCAGATGGAACCAGGTGTGTTCAGGGTAGCATGGCCGTAGACAATGAGATTATTGTAGAATAAACCTTATGTCATACCAAAAAAAACTGGTGTTGAATTTTTTAAAGTGAGGTATGATTGCTGTTGTCTTATCCACTTTGTTGTAAAATACTTTTCTACTTGTCATTGGGCCAGGGTCTGGGATGAATTGACTCTGTAATTTTGGCCTGAATCTTTAGGAAATAGGATTGAGGAAGAATATCCTGATTAAGATAAATCCAATCAGGGGTGATTTTCACCCCAGGGAACACCGGCAATATTTGGAGATGTCTTTTGGTTTGTCACCAAGTAGGGTAGGGTGTAGGGTTACTACTGGCATCTAGTGGGTAGAGGCCAAGGATGTTGTTCAACATCCCGCAGTGCACAGGAACCTACCCCAACCCCACCCCTGCAAAGAATGATCCAGTCAAAATGTCAATAGTGCTGAGACTAAGCAACCCTGAAATATTCCGAGAGGTGGAAGCAAATGCCCAGAGGGACAAAGGGGAGGGAGCAGAGGGAATCTATCCCTAGGTATCTGACCCTAGGGAGAAGCTGGTGCTTGGGCTGGTTCATTCAATGTCCCCCCCCTCCTGCCCTCCCTACTCTCCTCCTGTTAGACTTCATATCTGTCTCCCAGTCTCCTTCCCTGGCCACCATTCTGAAATTCCTCCATTATGGGTCTTGGGGGAGTTTATTGAGGATAAAATCAGAGGATAATACATAAGAAACTAATAAATGTAGGGGACACCAGAAAGGGGAAGAAAACCATGGAGTATCTTGAAGGAAGCTTTTCACCTGGAAGAGATGTAGTCATGTGGTTTTTAAACACGTGTCCCTTGTTCTTTTTATATTTTAATACTGAATATAACAGTCTTGGTAGGCTCAAAATATAAATGATGCTGATTTCAGATTTTTTTTAATATCAAAAGAATAGTAACATAGCAACGAAATACTAAAAGAACAAACCCTGATATACCAGTAAATTGGAGGAGGGGGAGAAAGTGTTGCAATCACTGCTGAGAACTGAACTCAGAAGGCCACATTCCCAGACTCTTCCTGACCGCCCCACAGTTCCATGTACCTCATATACATCATCAGGTCTTCAGGACAGGGCCATTATATTTCCAGTGCTGCCTACCTCAACTGATGACACATAAAGCTATTTATGCAAACTCTGAAGGTAAAGTCATGTAAGCCTTATACATGTATTTTGTTTATCTTGTCCTTACGTGATAGCCCCATCTTAACACAATGGTCTATTAGCAAGTAATTCATACAGGGCTATTGAGTCAATGAATGAATGAAAGAAAAGAGACCTACCACTTCATTATGCCATGGAAGAAAGCATCAAAGTAGGTCAGAGGACTACAGATATAAATGTTCCATTTGATATATCTCTGATCCCAAGCATTCATATGATTCAAAAAAACAAAGAAGCAAGTGGGATTTTTCTGATATATTCAAGTTCCTAACTTAAGTGCATGTAACAAAACATCTCCAACCCATAAGGTTTGAAACCGTGTTCATGGCTGAACCAATGCAAATCAGTGAGAAATTATTGAGTCATCTAAAACTATTCCTGTGCCAATTGGTATTCCTCTGAATGATTTTTAATTCATAGAAATTTTTCTGTGAATTTTGTATTGTTAAAGAAAAAAAATTATACATCACATTTGTTAAAGACACTAAGGAAGACTTGATTCAAGGGAGTGTCTTATGAACAGTGTGGGAACCCTAGACTGTGGCGGGTCTTGCAGTGGGGAGAGAGATTAGGCTCATCTTGAACAAGGACCAGTGGGGATCAGTAACCGAGGAACACGGTGGGGGTCAGTGGATGGAAAATTACTAAGAGGAAACATTAGGGGTGGGAGGGATTCTTGCTGCATCAACTCAGACAGAATTCTTGCTGAAGGCAGGCCAGGGTGATAAGATACTGAGGGTGGCCAGATACCAAAGGAGGGACACTTTCTATAAACTGACATAGCAAGATACTTTTTAAAAAAATTAATTAATTAATTAGAGACAAGTCTCACTCTGTTACCCAGGCTGGAGTGCAGTGGCATGATCAGAGCTCACTGTAGCTTTAAATTCCTGGGCCAAAGAGATCCTCCTGCCTCAGCCTCCTGAGAAATTGGCACTATACGTGTGTGCCATCATTCTAGACTAATTTTTCATAGAGAAAAGAGTTTTACTATGCTGCCCAGGCTGGTTTCAAACTCCTAAGCTCAAGCAATCCATCCAGTTCTGCCTCCCAAGAATGCTAGGATTATAGGCGTGAGCCACTGTGGCCTTTTTAGTCTTATTTTTGATCAACATAATTTAAGTATGCTGTGAAAGTTTAACTATAGGTTCAAGTATGATCGGAGATAAAACAGGTTGGGAAACACTGTTATAGAGTGATGTTAATTCAGTTTTAGTTCTCAAAATGTTTCCTATTTCATAGTCAGTCTTAGCTCTGTCGCAAGAAAATATGTTTAATACTCCTTATCTAGGGAAAATCAGAGACTCATGTCCTGAGACACAGAGGGCCAAGCCCTGACTGATGTCAGAATCTCTCGATGCACAAAGAGGCAATGTAATCAGGGAATGTTCTGGATCCTCCACCTTCTGCCTGGACTGTCCCTGGGGTCTCTGACAATTAAAGGAAGCTTTGCCAAAGGACTGGCCAGCAAGCCAGGTATGGAAGGTACTTTCTAAAAGCACCTCCCCTTTCTTCCTTTCTTATTTTGTGACTATGGCTCTTTAACTTCTATAGTTAGCTGAACGTAGATGTTAAAAGACCCGTGGACCTGCAGGTTCCCTGCACATTTGCAGGGTTTGCCACACAGCCTGCTCGTTTTTTTCTTTTGCAACTAGCCCAAGCTTAGAACCGTGTGGTCATGCGATTCCTCACCAAGGTGGACCCAGAACGATCCACCTTAGAAGAGCGGGAACAAGGATGACCAAATGTCCTGGTTTGCCCAGGACGGAGGCATTTCCTGGGATGTAGAGCTTCCAGTACTAAAGTCGAGAAAAAGTCCTGGCAAAGCAAAAGGAGCTGGCTGCCCGGCGGGGGAGCCACCATCTGCCTCATGGGAACCACAGCCTTCAGCTCGAACTCTTCCAGCTGATTCTCCTAGAGAAGCCCCAGCCTGGTGAAACTGCTGAGGACTTCAGCAGTCCTCTTCCCTCTCATTTTTGTAGAGATGCTCAGACTCAGGTGTAGACATTGTTCCCAGGCCACGCTGTTTGCTAGTAGCATATCAGGGACCAGAATCTAGGTCACCACGCTGCCAGTTTAGGGAACTTCCTGCTGCACTACATTTTTCACTTGTTTATCTTCTTTTTTATCATCCTCTTAAAATATAAAATTAGCTCAGCTGGTTTTTCTTTTGGCCACAGAACTCAGTTGTTGGAAGAGCGAAGTGTTCTTCTCGTTTATATGGGTCACCACGTCTGCTTGTCTTTGTGATAGGATGGTGAGCGAGGGCTAGGATGGATCAGGTTGTTGTCGACGGCCTCAGTGGATCCCGGGCTCAATAGTCACATGGCAGAGCTCCTACCTGTCGTTTCTACAGTCCCTTGGAAATATGTCTATTTTGCAGTTTTTGGCCGGGACCGGGCTTGAACTCGCCACACCCGGTATATGGGGCTGATGCCCTACTCCTTGAGCCACAGGCACTGCCCTGGAAGTATTTTTTTTAAGAGGCAGGGTCTTGCTTGTCGCTCAGGCTGGTTTTGAACTCCTGGGCTCAAGTGATCCTCCTGCCTCAGTCTTCAAGTAGCTGGGACTACAGGTACCACCACTACATCCAGCTAGAAATCTTTTCAACATGCAACTATTTCTAAATGCTACCCTTGACCGAAGAAGTCACATGCCTAAACAATGTAGCTCTTCTAAAAGTGGCAGGCAAGGGATTATGTTCCCCTCTAGGCAGAATACCTAGAAAATACGTGTGAATCTCGCTTCTTCATAACATACCTTTCCTTTAATGATACAAAAGTCACAGGGAAAAGTCCTATGAATTCTTTCAAAGAGAAGATTCAAGAAGCTTGCTCTAAAAGTCGAAGTTAATGTATAAACCGATCAACTCTAAGCATTTTATAGGCTAACATCTCTTTCAGTCCTTACACTCCTGTGAGAGGTAATATTATCCCTATTTGATACACAGGGAAACTGAGGCACAGAGGGGTTAAGCAACCAAGGTTCTTGTTCTTGATTTTTTAACCCTGGTGACAGTGTGTTCCTGGGCATCCTGCTCTTTCAGGAGAGAAAATAGAGCTCAAAGCCTGCGATAAAGCAGACCACCTGAATGTGGTCTCGGAAAGCAAGGGCAGGAGACAGGAGCAATGTTTTCCAGGGGACAGGGAGATAAGTCAAGGAATATTTGTTGTGAAAAGGAGGGACCCTACTGACTTCTGCAAGTGGTTTGTTTTTCTTGTTGCTTGGGTGGTTTTGTAGATGTTGACCTGGCTAGGGTCAAACTCCTGGCCTCAAGTGAACCTCCCACCTTGGCCTCCCAAAGTGATGTGATTATGGCATGAGTCACCGCACCTGCAGTTTAGACAAAAAGATGTGGTCATGGGTCTCAGCCTTAGCTCCTGTCTCCATTGGGTGTCCTGGTGCAAACACGTCACCCACCCTCTGCAGTCTGCTGGAACACAGCTCCGGGCTTCTGGGCTATTCTGCCATGAAGCACCATCTAGTGATGGTGGTCCCTGCACCAAGCCCAGTCTGACCCCCCTGCACGCGTGCCTCTGCACCTCTAGGTCCCCTTGGAGGTAACCAGTGGATTAGGTAGGATTTGAAGAGAAGGCCAAACACCTCTGAAGAGGCGTGACGGCATTATTCAGTGCAACAGTAAAGCTGGTGAAGTGTTTTTGGCTTCCACCTCTCCTTCACTTCCCCTCTGCCTTTCCAGTACTTTCTACAGTCTTCTCTCGCACTGTGATCCAGTTTCCTTTGACAGAAACCTGGTTGTATTCTTCAGATTTCACTGCGACTTTAAGGCGTATTGCCAGCTCACTGCTACCCATACTTTAAAGCTGAGCTTTACTGGTGGAATACGATTATGAATTTTCTTTCTTCCCCATGGGACTTAAGCGAAGCATTCTATGGGGGCCAGGAATCTTTCTAGGTGCTTCTGAAATCAAAGCACACGAACAACTTTTCTGCAGCCTACATTTCAGTTTGGTCTGCTCCAGCAGATGGACATCGAACATGGCTACTTTGATGTATAAATGCACCATGCGACCTTTGCTTTTACAGGAAACACCTAGAATGAACAACTTGGATGCTTTATGTGGCACAGCTGTTGTGTTTTTTTTTTTTTGAGACAGAGCCTCAAGCTGTCACCCTGGATAGAGTGCTATGGCATCGCAGCTCACAGCAACCTCCAATTCCTGGGCTCAAGCGAGTCTCTTGCCTCCGCCTCCCAAGTCGCTGGGACCACAGGCGCCCACCACAACGCCCGGCCATTTTTGGTTGCAGCTGTCATTGTTGTTTGGCGGGCCCGGAGGCTGGATTCGAACCCGCCAGCTCAGGTGTACGTGGCTGGCGCCCTAGCCCGTTGAGCCACAGGCGCCGAGCCAGCTGTTGTGTTTTGGGGACAGACGATTGCTACTAAGTCTTTCAGAAAGAAACACATTCAAAGTGGAGAAGAGCTGACTTCAGTTAATGCCTGACTTTTCTGTAATTTTGCATACTGGGTTAAGTAGCCAACATTTTCAGGTATTGCATCAACACATCACTCCGTCAAAACATCCTGAGGACACAAACTGTGAAAGAAAGTTGCCAGCAGGATTTTATTGAAATGTTTTAGTACAATGTTGGAGGATCTTAAAGTCCTATACCTAAATTGATACAAGCACTGCAAATGGTCTATTCCTCAATCTAGTTGGCATCCTATTTAACAAAGAAAAGTTTTCATTTATTAGTAGACTAATATAAGTTGGAGGCTAAACAACTTTGGTATCTTCATCTCTCTGGCTTCCCTTTCTAGCTAGATATAGGCCAAGCCCACCCTCCTTCAGTAGAGTTCAGCAGGACAGATATATTTGGTAGCCTCAGGTTTCCACACTGGAGCAGCAAGGAACGAGAGAGTTCTGGAACTCCACTGCTCAGGAGGCAGAGTTCATCAGCTTTGTTGAACTGAATCTCCACTTTGTATGGCTAAGTCCATTGTAATTAGTTCATAAAAGTATTCAGAAGTATTTTAAAGTATAAAGGTAGGGCTAAAGACTGATAGAAACCATCAGTTCTTAATTCAGAGGATGCTAATGCAAAGTTCTGTATCTATTTTTTTATCTGAAAATCATTATTATAAAACTAGCTCTATACATTCCTAGACATTAAACACCTTAGATAAAAATCATTACCTTTTACTAAATCGACTGGCTTTAGTCCCGTCCACATGTTTACACTTGCACACTTGTATGCCAAGCTGTCCACATATGCAACTTTACAACCACACTTTCATTGCATATAAGCATAGAAATCCCGAGAAATACAGACGTCATACAATTATCAAAAATAAAAGTTACATCACATCAAAATATACTCTTTACACATCTCAAGTCAGCTCTTTCTAAATATAGTCAATCTGTATTGCACAGCTGACTTTACTAAGCTACACTGTCATTCTTTCTCAGAAGCCACTTTAAGGTACAGCAAAATGTTAGTTTCTGCAACAACCAAAACAACACTTCCTAACTTCAACCTCTGCCAGGTTGAAAAACCTGAATGACTGCTGTTTAAGTCTGTTAATGACCTATAAACATATTCGATTTTTATTTCCTTTAAAATAAAAGTTTCCTTTTATTTATGTCAAAAGCAAGATAAAGATTAGAATAGGAAATCTCAGGGGATGGATATAAGGGAGTCTTATTTCAGTGGATATCTATGACTGAAATTACTGGGGAAAATGTAAAGTAAAAGCTCTAGCTAAAAACATGATGCAAAAGAACACGTTAGGAGATGAGGCTCATTCTAAAGAATGGTCCACTGGGATGGACAGCAGAGAGCATTAACATGACAAGGAACTCAGAGACTATATCCCAAAAGTTTCCAAATGACAGCAATTGCTGAACATAAATTTTGGAATTTTGGGTCATGACATTTTGGGTAAGTGACAGTTACGACATGTTGCAGAGTGGTAATTTAAAAAAAATGATACAGAACTGCATTGCCTCTGCTATACCTATTGTTTCCCAGAAAATAAATGTATCAGTGGCCATATTAAGTTAAATAAAATTTGGTCCAAATTAAGCACAATTACCAAGATGGTTGCAAAAAAGAAAAATTCAAAATTCACGGTATTAAAAGTTTTCTATAGTTTACTCCAAAGTAAAGGGCTAATTCTATACAGGATTTTACCCAAATGTCCATAGGCATTATCATTATATTTAATATATTTACATGGAAGGCTTTCATCTGAAGTCACCTTTGGTAACCTCGAAGTAGCAATGAAATTATATATTTGAAAGTTGTTGCCTCAAAGTACTGAGAGAACAAAGGAAAAGATCACTTGTTGGAACAAGTGAAGATGACAAAAATGTTTC
>CAUYON010093561.1:0-20635 GCA_963573935.1 Arctocebus calabarensis
CCAGCCACGTATACCTGAGCTGGTGGGTTCGAATCCAGCCCGGGCCCGCCAAACAATGATGACTGCAACCAAAAAATGGCTGGGTGTTGTGGCGGGCGTCTGTAGTCCCAGCTACTTGGGAGGCGGAGACAGGAGACTCGCTTGAGCCCAGGAATTGGAGGTTGCTGTGAGCTGTGATGCCACGGTACTCTATCCAGGGTGACAGCTTGAGGCTCTGTCTCCAAAAAAAAAAAAAAAAGAAGAAAAGAAACTACTTTGAGATAGCATCTAACTCCAGTAAGATTAGCCCACATCACAAAATCCCCAAACTAGAGATATTGGCGTGGATGTGGAGAAAAGAGAACACTTCTACACCGCTGATGGGAATGCAAACTAATACATTCCTTTTGGAAAGATGTTTGGAAAACACTTAGGGATCTAAAAATAGACCTACCATTTGATCCTACAATTCCTCTACTAGGTATATATCCAGAAGACCAAAAATCACATTATAACAAAGGTATTTGTACCAGAATGTTTATTGCAGCCTGATTCATAATTGCTAAGTCATGGAAGAAGCCCAAGTGCCCATCAACCCACGAATGGATTAATTTGTGGATTAAATTGGGATATATGTACACCATGGAATATTATGCAGCTTTAAAAAAAGGTGGAGACTTTACCTCTTTCATGTTTACATGGATGGAGCTGAAACATATTCTTAGCAAAGTATCTCAAGAATGGAAGAAAAAGTAGCCAATGTACTCATCCCTACTCTGAAACCCAATTATAGCCCAAGAATATGGGGAAAGAGGAGAGAGAGGTGAGGGCAGGGGAGAGGATGGGTGGAGGGAGGGTAACTGGTGGGATCTCACCTATGGTGCATCTTACAAGGGTACATGTGAAATTTACTAAATGTAGAATATAAATGTCTTAACATAATAACTAAGAAAGTGCCGTGAAGGCTATGTTGACTAGTTTGATGAAAATATTTCAAATTGTATATAAAACCAGCACATTGTACCCTATAGTTGCATTAATGTACACAGCTTTGATTTAATAATAATAAAAAAAGGTAAGCTGAACTTGAAGGACCTCAGGACTTAGCCAGGTAAAGGGCAGGAGAAGGGCATCCTGAGTGCATGAGAGCGCTCAGAGGGAAGAGAGAACTTGGTGTGTTTGAGGACTCACAAGTAGTTCAGCATGGCTAGGTCTTAAGGTTTATATCCTGACAAAACAAAGAAATCAGTTTCAGTTTATTTGGTTTTATTTTTATAAGCCTCCTGAGTTTGCATAGGAAAGGCATTCAAAGGTTTTTCAGCAGTAGAATGACATGGTTCAGAGGCCTACCCAACTCTCAACTGCGTCTCTCCCTAATCTCCTCAAGTCAGTCTTAATAATCATCTGGTGAGCTGAAACTTTGAACCCAATGCTATACTTACTGCTGGAAAAAACCCCAAAGCATATTGGTTGACTACCTCTCTTTCCCCCTAACTAATGAAAAAGAACAGAGGAGGGAAAAAATCAAGATGTTATTACTCTCAGAATAGCAGAAAAGGCCTGCTCAGTCAACTGCCTAAGATTGCTTTAAATTCCATCATCCATGCCACAGCCCAGGGGTACAGTGTGGTGAAGAGAGACAGTCTCACTAAGTGCCCTTGATCCGTAGAGTGCTGTTGTGTCACAACTCACATCAACCTCAAACTCCTGGGCTTAAGTGATTCTCTTGCCTCAGCCTCCCAAGTACCTGGGACTACAGGCACTTGCCACAACACCCGGCTGTTTTTGTTGTCGTTGGCGTTGTTGTTTAGCAGGCCCTGGCCAGGTTTGAACCCACCAGCCCTGGTGCATGTGGCTGGTGCCCTAACCACTGAGCTACAGGTGCCAAGCCAAAAGCCCATATTTTTAAGGATTATACCAAAGGCATGGCTGATTTAGGGATTTAACCATAAACCCGCAAAATTACATATATTGGTGAATTCAGGCCCTTAGTTGTATAAAATTTGGCATAGTTATATTGAATTGAATGATTATGCAATTGTTTTAGTGTTCTGCATTATACACTCACAACCAATACAAATAGAATTTCTTTGTCCTTAAGTTGACTTAAGCAAACTAATTTATTCTCAAACTGTTTTATTTTATTTTATTAAAGACAGAGTTTCACGGGCGGCGCCTGTGGCTTATCGAGTAAGGCGCTGGCCTCATATACCGAAGGTGGTGGGTTCAAACCCGGCCTTGGCTGAACTGCAAAACAGAAAAATAGCTGGGCGTTATGGCGGGTGCCTATAGTCCCAGCTACTCGGGAGGCTGAGGCAAGAGAATTGCCTAAGCCCAAGAGTTAGAGGTTGCTGTGAGCTGTGTGACACCACAGCACTCTACCGAGGGCAAAAAGCGAGACTCTGTCTCTACAAAAAAAAAAAAAAAAAAGGACAGAGTTTCACTTTGTAACCCAGGCTGGAGTGCAGTGGCATGATCATAGCTCTCTGCAGCCTCAAACTCCTAGACTCAAGTGAAAGCTATTTTAATATTAAGTTGGGTCAAGGGTCTTTACCTAAAAAATGCAATCAGTGTAACCTGGTTTCTTGTACCCTCAATGAATCCCCAACAATAAATTAAAAAAAAAAAGGAGTGGTGCCTGTGGCTCAACAGAGTGGGGCGCTGGCCCCATATGCCAGAGGTGGTGGGTTCAAACTCAGCCTGGCCAAAAACTGTAAAAAAAAGGAAGAAAGAAATAAAAAAATATATAAAGTCAGGCCAGGTGGCTCACACCTGTAACTACCACTTTGGGAGGCCAAGGCAGGTGGGTTGCTTGAGTTCAGGAGTAGGAGAACAGCCTGAGCAAGACCCTGGGTGTGATGGGTCATGCCTATCAGCTACTTGCAAGGCAAAGGCAAGAGGATCTCTTAAGCCCACGAATTTGAGGTTGCTATGAGCTATGATGACACTAGAGTGTCAGAGTGAGACTCTGCCTCACACAAAAAGAAAAATTAAGTTGGTATGATAAGCTAGGCACAGTGTACACACACCTGTAGCCCCAGCTACTTAGAAGACGGATGCAGGAAGATCGCTTCAGCCCAGGAGTTAGGCGCTATAGTGCACCTACAATCACTATTGTGAATAGCCACTCTGCACTATAGCCGGGCAACATAGTAAGACCCCATCTTTAAATAATAAATAAATAAATTTCAGGCTGAGGCAAGAGAATTGCTTAAGCCCAAGAGTTTGAGGCTGCTGTGAGCTATGACAGCACAGCACTCTAACAAGGATGACATAGTATAAATAAATGATAAATAAATAAATAAATTTAAAAGTTGCTAAGATAAAGCCGTAATTAAGCAATTTTCTTGTTTTCTTTTGGGGGGGAGGGAGGATGATAAAACCTTCTAAAAAACAATCTAAAGGAAATCCAAATTGGAGTTTTTTCCTTTTGATAAATTTTCCTATTACAAGTAGAGTCTTCTGAAATCTATCATTTATCTTAGAGCCCAACACCTTTAATTCCTAGTAAATAATTCCTACTATAAATCACAATTACTACCTTTTTTTTTATAGGACTCAGTCTGTGGGAGGCTCTATGTAAACCTTCAGGTCTAGGAGAAACAACTACAGGTATGCTCACTGTACAGAGAGGAGGAAACAGGATTATGGAGGTTGAATAATTTGCTCAAGTCACGTAAGTAGTTTGAAACACAGAGCTGTCTGATTTCAAAGTCCAAGCTCTTAGCCTACAAATAGTTGTAGAGAAGCCCTGGTGGCTCATGCCTGTAATCCTAGCATTCTGGGAGGCTGAGGTGGGTGGATCGCCTGAGCTCGTAGGCTCGAGATCAGCCTGAGCCAGAGAGAGACCCAGTCTCTAAAAATAGCCGGGCACTGTGGCCGGCGCTTGTAGTCCCAGCTACTTGGGAGGCTGAGGCAAGAGTATCACTTGAACCCCAAGAGTTTGAGGTTGCTGTAAGTTATGACACCACGGCACTCTACTAGGGCAACAAAGTGAGACTCTTATCTTAATTGGAAAAAGAAATAGTTGGCAGCACCCATAGCTCAGTGGGTAGGGCGCCAGCCACATACACAGAGGCTGGCAGGTTCAAACCTGGCCCAGGCCTGCTAAAACAACGGTGACAACTGCAACAACAACAACAACAAAAATAGCCAGACATTGTGGCCGGTGCCTGTAGTCCCAGCTACTTGGGAGGCTGAGGCAAGAGAATCGCTTAAGCCCAAGAGTTTGAGGTTGCTGTGAGTTGTGATGCCACTGCATTCTACCCAGGGCGACAGCTTGAGACTGTAGTTATTCACAGCTGTGATCATTACACGCTGGATCCTCAAACTCCTGAGCTTACATGATCCTCCCTTGGCCTCTGGAGCAGCTGGGACTCCAGGCACACTATAGCTATGTTCTTTTTTTTTTTTTTTTTTTTGAGACAGAGTCTCAAGCTGTCACCCTGGATAGAGTGCCATGGCATCACAACTCACAGCAACCTCCAATTCCTGGGCTCAAGCGAGTCTCCTGCCTCCGCCTCCCAAGTAGTTAGGACTACAGGTGCCAGCCACACGCCCAGCCATTTTTTGGTTGCAGCCATCATTGTTGTTTGGCGGGCCCGGGCTGGATTCGAACCCGCCAGCTCAGGTGTACATGGCTGGCGCCTTAGCCCGTTGAGCCACAGGTGCCGAGCCGCAATGTTCTTGATAGTGGATTAAAAACGCCTCTGTGAAAACTTACTAAAATAGGCATAGTGGACCCATTCTCCACTATATGGGGTGTGGCAATGAAAGCAGAGATATGAGTGATAATTAGCATCCAATAAGATCACAAAAACAAAGTACCATAGGTGGGGTCTGCCTATATAACCTAAAAGGAAAATTAGAGAATATGCTGGGCGAGGTGGCTCACACCTATAATCCCAGCACTCTGGGAGGACGAGGTGGGTGGATCGCCTGAGCTTATGGGTTCCAGAGCAGCCTGAGCAAGAGGAGACCCCATCTCTTAAAAAAAAAAAATAGCCAGGGATTGTGTCGGGTGACTATAGTCACAGCTACTTGGGAGGTAGAGGCAAGAGAATCGCTTGAGCCCAAGAGTTTGAGGTTGCTGTGAGCTATGACGCTACAGCACTCTACCAAGGGCAACAAAGTGAGACTATGTCTCAAAAAAAAAAAAAAAGAAAGAAAGAAAAGAAAAGAAAATTAGAGAATAAGAGTGTTTATGATTTTCTTGGTTTTGTTTTGTTTTATTTTAGAAATGAAAATGTAAGGTGAGGCAGTGCCTGTGGCTCAGTGGGTAGGGCGTTGGCCCCATATACCGAGGGTGGTAGGTTCAAATCCAGCCCTGGCCAGCTCAAACAGCAGTGGCAACTGCAACAAAAAATAGCTGGGTATTGTGGAGGGCGCCTGTAGTCCCAGCTACTTGTGAGTCTGAGATAAGAGAATCGCTTAAGCCCAAGAGTTGGAGGTTGCTGTAAGCTGTGACGTCACAGCACTCTACTGAGGATGACAGAGTGAGATGTTGTCTCAAAAAAAAAAAAGAAGAAAATGTAAGTTGATCTTAAATAACCAAAATACCCTTTGAATACTTGAATATTTTCATAAAGAAGTAGTAAAGCCACCATCAAAAATGTTTGAGGCGGCACCTGTGGCTCATCAAGTAAGGAGCTGGCCCCATATACCGAAGGTGGTGGTTTCAAACCCGGCCTCAGCCGAACTGCAAAACAGAAAAATAGCCGGCCGTTGTGGCAGGTGCCTGTAGTCCCAGGAGTTGGAGGTTGCTGTGGATTGTGTGATGCCACAGCATTCTACCGAGGGTGATAAAGTGAGACTCTGTTTCTACAAAAAAAAAAAAAAAATTCAGGCTTTGGGTGGCGCCAGTGGCTCAAGGAGTAGGGCTCCGGTCCCATATACTAGGTGTGGTGGGTTCAAGCCCAGCTCCCGCCAAAAACTGCAAAACAATAAAAAAATTCAGTCTCAGTGCCTGTTATATATTGGTTATGGCGACAGCCACATACACTGAGGGTGGCAGGTTCAAATCTGGCCTGGGCCAGCTAAACAACTGCAACAAAAAAAATAGCTGGGTGTAAGCTCGGCACCTGTGGCTCAAGCAGCTAGGGCGCCAGCCACATACACCTGAGCTGGCAGGTTTGAATCCAGCCTGGGGCCGCCAAACAATGGCTGCAACCCCAAAATAGCCAGGCGTTGTGGCAGGTGCCTGTAATCCCAGACTTGGGAGGCAGAGGTAGGAGAATCACTTGAGCCCAGGAGTTGGAAGTTGCTGTGAGCTGTGATGCCACAGCATTCTACCCAGGGTGACAGCTTGAGGCTCTGTCTCAAAAAAAAATTAAAAAAAAAAAAAAAACTAGATAAAAGATTTGAAAAGGTACTTTACAAAGGAAGATATACAAGTGGCTAATAAGCAAAAAAGTACTTAACATCATTAGTCATCAAGGAAATACAAACTAATACCACAATGAGATACCACTTCACATCCACTAGAATGCCTAAAATGAAAAAGACTGATAATACCAAATGTTAAAAGGAACTACAACTGAAATCTCATACATTGTTGCTAGGAAAGTAAAATGGTACCACTACTTAGAAAAACAGTTGGTTTGCAATCCACCTTTAGGTATTTACCCAAGAGAAATGAAAACATATGTCCATAAAAAGACTTATAGACAAATGTTCCTATCAGATTGATTCATAATACCATAATCCAACTGTCCACTAACAGGTAAACAAAAAATAAACTGTGCTATAGTCATATAATGGAACACTCTATAACAATAAAAAGAAACAAAGTACTGATACATACTACAACGTGGATGAATATTTCTCCAAAGAAGATATGCAATGACCAATATGAATGTGAAAAGACATTCAGTATCATTAGTCATCAGGAAAATACAAATCAAAAGCATATCAAAATACAAATAAAAATCAATATTATTTCATACTCACAAGGCTGGATATAAAAAAATGGCAAATAATATCATGTGCAGACAGGAATTCAAGAAGCTGTAACCCTTACATGCTGCCAGTGGCAATGTAAAATAGTGCAGCCACTTTGGAAAACAGTCAGGCATTTCTTTTAAACACAGAATTCTCAATGACCCAGCATTCCAATATTAAGTATATATCCAAGGAAAATGAAAACATTTCACACAAAAACTTGTACACAAACGTCCACAGCAACTTGTTTTATTTTTTGAGGCAGAGTCTCACTCTGCCGTCCTTAGTAGAGAGCTGTGGTGAGGTAACACACAGCAAGCTCAAACTCTTGGGCTCAAGTGAACCTCTTGTCTTAGCCTCCCCAGCACCTGGGACTACAGGAGCCTGCCATACACCAGGCTAGTTTTTCTGTTTTTTTAGTGAAGACTGTGTCTTGCTTTTGCTCAGGTTGGTCTCAAACTTCTGAACTCAGGCAATTCGTCAGCCTCCCAAAGTGCTAGGATTATAGGGGTGAGCCACTATGCCTGGCTTAATGCCTATTAATAGATGAATGGATAACAAAAAAAAAAAAAAAAAGAAAGAAAGAAAAAAAGAAAAAAAATAGATGAATGGATAAACAAAATATGGTATAATCATACAATGGAATGTTATTTGGCCATAAAAAGGATTAAAAATACTGATACATGTTACAACTTGGTTAAACCTTTAAAATATTAATTGAGAGAAACTAGACACAGAAGCCCACATATTGTTTGATTCTATCTACAGTATATGAAATGTCCAGAATAGGCAAATCCGTACAAACAGAAAGTAGATTAGTGGCTGCCTAGGGCTGAGAGTTGGGTAGGGAATGTTGCTTCCATCACTCAACTAAAACCATTCTCATTAAAGTTATGGGTGATCTCCCAATAACCATGTAGTCAAAGGACCTTTTCTTAGTTCTCCACCTGGAATAAGTGATGCTGTTGCTTATTCCTTCTTTGAAACTCTCCTCCCTTGGCATCCATAATGTCATATCATGCTGCTATTTCTTTCTTTCTTTTTTTTTTTTTTTTTGGTAGAGACCAAGTTTCACTTTATCGCCCTCGGTAGAGTGCCGTGGTGTCACACAGCTCACAGCAACCTCCAACTCCTGAGTTTAGGCTAGTCTCTTGCCTCAGCTTCCCGAGTAACTGGGACCACAGGCGCCTGCCACAACGCCCGGCTATTTTAATTTTTATTACTTATTTATTTATTTATTTATTTGAGACAGAGCCTCAAGCTATTGTCCTGGGTAGAGTGCAATGGTGTCACAGCTCACAGCAACCTCCTACTCTTGGGCTTAAGCAATTCTCTTGCCTCAGCCTCCCGAGTAGCTGGGACTACAGGTGCCCACCACAACGCCCAGCTATTTTTCTGTTTTGCAGTTCAGCCAAGGCCAGGTTTGAACCCGCCACCTTCGGTATATGGGGCTGGTGCCCTACCCGATGAGCCACAGGCACCACCCTATGCTGCTATTTCTTTTCCTATATTCTAATAGGTTTTTCCCTGATTCTTCTTCCTTCACCTATCTTTTAAATATAAATATTCCCCAAAGTTTTGCCCTAGCCTCTTTCACTATACTTTTATCCCTTTCATCCATGCACATGATGAAATAGTCTGTATTTCTTTCTTTTTTCTTTTTTTTTAAGACAGGGTTTTACTTTCTCGCCCTTGGTAGAGTGCAAGGAAAATGTTTTCATTTTCCTTGGTGTCATAGCTCACAGCAAACTCTAACTCTTCAGCTCAAGCGATTCTCTTGCCTCAGCCTCCCGAGTAACTGGGACTACAGGTGCCTGCCACATGCCTGGCTATTTTCAGAGATGGGGTCTCGCTGTGGCTCAGGCTGGTCTTAAACTAGTGAGCCCAAGCAACCATCTGCCTTGGCTTCCCAGAGTGCTAGAATTATAGGCGTAAGCCACCCCGCCTGGTTGTATGTCTTTTTCTTCTTCTTCTTCTTTTTTTTTTTCTTTTTTTTTGAAACAGAGCCTCAAGTTGTCACCCTGGATAGAGTGCCGTGGCATCACAGCTCACAGCAACCTCCAATTCCTGGGCTCAAATGAGTCTCCTGCCTCTGCCTCCCAAGTAGCTGGGACTACAGGCACCCGCCACAACAGCCATTTTTTGGTTGCAGCCATCATTGTTGTTTGGCGGGCCCAGGCTGGATTCGAACCTGCCAGCTCAGGTGTACGTGGCTGGCGCCTTAGCCCGTTGAGCCACAGGTGCCGAGCCCTTTTTTTTTTTTTTTTTAATTAACTCGTCTGTCTGGAGCATCTTCCAACCACTGAACGCTGAGAAACAGACTCCAGCCGCACCGGCAAGAAACTCCTCCACAATTGCTAGGGGAACCAGGCAATCAGAGCACCAGCAGTTTTTCTGCCATTGAGGAACCCCCCCCCCTCTTTTTCTTCTGTTTTTTTTGAGACAGAGTCTCACTTTGTCACCCTGGGTAGAGTGCCCTGTCATCATAGCTCACAGCAACCTCAGACTCTTGGGTTCAAGTGATTCTCTTGCCTCAGCCTCCCAAGTAGCTGGACCACAGGTGCCTGCCACAATGCCTGTCCGTTTTTAGCGATGGGGTCTTGCTCTAGCTCAGGCTGGTCTCTAACTCATGAGCTGCAGTGACCTCCCAGAGTGCTGGGATTATAGGCATCAGCCATTGCGCTTGGCTATATAGTCTGTATTTCCAGTCTCTGTATCAGTCTTGAATTCCTACTGGACAAATTCAGTCAAAAAGCTCACTGGCTTCTCAAACTCACTTCACCCCAAACTAAACTAATGTAGCAATTCTTTTTTTTTTTTTTTTGAGACAGAGCCCCAAGCTGTCACCCTGGATAGAATGCTGTAGCATCACAGCTCACAGCAACCTTCAATTCCTGGGCTCAAGCGAGTCTTTTGCCTCTGCCTCCCAAGTAGCTGGGACTATAGGCACCCGCCACAACGCCCGGCCACTTTTTGGTTGCAACTGTCATTGTTGTTTGGCGGGCCCAGGCTGGATTTGAACCCGCCAGCTCAAGTGTACATGGCTGGTGCCTTAGCCCATTGAGCCACAGGCACTGAGCCTAATGTAGCAATTCTTTAAAGCAATTATACTTAAAAAACTCATGGAATCTTCTGTTTTTTCCTTGCATTTTAAAATACGTTTAGTGCTATTTGTTGATTTTTAAATTTTAGATATTATCGCTTAAATCAGTTAAAGATGACAAATTGGCCGGGCGTGGTGGCTCACAGCTTTAGTCCCCCACTGTGGAAGGCCAAGCCGGAGGGATTTCCTGTGCTTGGAGAGTTCCAGACCAACATAAGCCTGAGTGAGCCAGAGTCCTGTCTCTACCAACACAAAAGAAGACTCTGGGCATTGTGGTGGGCACCTGTAACGCTAGCTACTTGGGAGGCAACGGGCAAGAGAATTGCAAGAGGAAGAAAGGAAAAAAAAAAAAAACCTCCAAACTAAGAAGAGTGAAAGCCAGCTGAAATTAAAACCAAAAAAAAAAAAAAAAAACTTTAAAATTAAAAAAAAAAAAAAAAAAAGGCTCAGCACCTGTGGTTCAAGCGGCTAAGGCACCAGCCATGTACACCTGAGCTGGCGGGTTCGAATCCAGCTTGGGCCCGTCAAACAACAATGTCGGCTGCAACCAAAAAATGGCAGGCCTTTGTGGCGGGCGCCTAAAATCCCAGCTACTTGGGAGGAGAGGCAGGAAACTCGCTTGAGCCCAGGAGTTGGAGGTTGCTGTGAGCTGTGAAGCCACAGCACTCTACCCAGGGTGAAAGCTTGAGGCTCTGTCTCAAAAATAAATACATAAATAAATAAAGATGACATTATTTTTTTCACCACCCATACATACTTCCCATCCACCCATCCACTCAATACAGATATGGTACCAATTTTAGCTTAAAATACCAATATTTACACATTTATGACTACATAAATATTATGCACAGCCAAGCCACAGGTATACTATTATTACATTTTGTTTTCTTATAAAGTGTTTTGGTTTTTTTGAAAATAATTGCCTATTTCTTGTTTACAGGTATTAATCACTACCTCTTCAACTGAAGTATTAATCCCTAATTCTGAACATAGTCTAAACAGATAATCTACCAGTTTTATGTTTAATTTTCCTGCAGACATTCCTCCTGGAGCCTTCTGTCCTGCTACTCCAATTTAAACTGGTTGCTTTCTAGTTCTCAGGCACAGACTATTGTCTTGGGACCCATTCCGTATTACCATTCTTAGAATTCTTTTTTTTTTTTGAGACAGAGCCTCAAGCTGTCACCCTGGATAGAGTGCTGTGGCATCACAGCTCACAGCAACCTCCAATTCCTGGGCTCAAGCGAGTCTCTTGCCTCCGTCTCCCAAATAGCTGTGACTACAGGCACCTGCCACAATGCCCAGCCATTTTTTTGGTTGCAGCCGTCATTGTTGTTTGGCGGGCCCGGGCTGGATTCGAACCCACCAGCTCAGGTGTACCTGGCTGGCGCCTTAGCCCGTTGAGCCACAGGCGCTGAGCCCATTCTTAGAATTCTTTTTGCCTCTTTCTTGTGTTGAATCCCTTGTTTCTAGATCTCATTTCATCTTCCTCTTCTTTTCCTTTTTTTTGTAGTCCAGGCTATAGTGCAGAGGCATCATCATAGCTCACTTGTAACCTCAAACTTCTGGGCTAAAGTGATCTTCTTGCCCCAGCCGGCTGAGTAGCTGGGGCAACCATACCTGAATAATTTTTTGTTTTGTTTTGTAGAAATGGAGTCTTGCTCTGTTGCTGAAGATTACTCCTGGCCTCAGGTAATCCTCCTGCCTTGGCCTCCACAAATGCTAGGATTATAGGCATGATCCACCATGTTAAACCTACTCCATTTTTTGATAAAACACATCCTCCAGTAGTTTCATAAGAAAGGCCATATGAAACTTGAGAAGTTTTGTCCATCTAAAAATCTTAATCCTCACAGTTGATTGATAGTTTTGGTTTGGCACAGAGTTCTAGGTTGGAAATAATTTTCCAGTAGAGTTTGGAAACCATTGCTCTGTTGTTTTTTAGCTTCCAGGGCTGTGGTGAAAAAGCCTGATGTCATTCTAGTTCTTTTGTTCTCTCCTTCTAGAACTCTGATTTTTTAGACCTTAGACTTCTGAACTCAGCCTCTAATTTTCTTATATTTTTTCCTCCTGTTTTCTTCTTTGTCTTTTCTGGGCAATTTCCTCAACTTTATCTTTCAGCTCATTGATATTTTTTTCTTTCTGCTATTAGTATTTTTTTTTTAGTGGTTATCTGCCTTTTTATTAATTATAGGCTTTTTGTTATTTGTTGAGTTGATGACCTGAGGTATTTTCTGTTGATTTTCTGCCTGTCCTCCTGTCCCCCCCCCCACCTTGGGAATATAGCTGAATTGCTATTTCTAACTCTTCTGCTGGTTACCTTGCTCAATGAACAGCAAAGTTGAATGCTATGATTGGATTTTCTCATCAGTGACCCCAGAGTCTTGATCTTTGCGCCAGTGTTCAAACAGATTCCCTTTCTCAAATTGCTGGCAACTCTTTAAAACCATACCACATCTGAGGTTGCTTCATATTTCTCTGAATTGTGAGTTTTCTGTAGAGTTTGGAATGTCTATTTTGCCCCCATAGTTTCCTTTTGTCATTGTTCCTTCTCTTGGGATGAAGAAACGTGTGTCTTTCAGATCATGTTACTAATTTCTTCCAGCTTTGTATTCAGTCCATCTACTGCTTAGATTTCATTCCATTCAGGTGAAAGTCTATTTGCTTCTATTCAAATTTGAAAGATGTGCCTGCTATCTGGATGATCCTTGTAGTTTCTTTCCTAAAGTTTCTAGTTACCTTTACCTTTTTGTTAATGTATACTGTGCCCAATGTCTTTTCCTAAAGTCCACGCTGTTTTTTGTTTTATGGATGCAAGAACTTCTCATACATTTCTGAGGAGTTTTCAAATTGTTAAGTTTTTTTCTGTTCTTTGAATTATTTATTTCCTTGGGTGTCAACTTTTCATTTTATCTTCCTTTGGCTGTTTTGATTATTCTGCATTCTTTCTGCAACTGCTGGGTTTTTTTAGCAGCCTATTCATATTAGCAGATGAGGCAGTGGAAAGACCAGCAGGTCAGTGGCTTTGGTCTAGAGTGGGTGAGCTAGAGTGGGTCAGCCATTCTTCCGGGGGGGGTCCCCAGATGCCAAAAAGTTAGTTGCTCTAAACATGTACCTGCAGGTGGATGTTGAGTATCACTGAGGCCATGATGTAGAAGTAGGGGAAGTTGGTCCACAGTTGCCAGGCCAGGTTGAAGAAGGTGAGGAGCGTGCGCATCAGCCTTGCAGAAGGCTCTGTAGGAGCCTGGGGTTCAGGATGGGCACGAAAGCAGCATTGCCAGGGTAGACAAAGCCATCGCTGCCATGGGCCTTCTGTTGCCTCCCATAATGCTGCTCTGAGCCCTCCAGCAGGCTTCGCCGACCCACCAACCTTGGAACAGAGGGGACAGACCCCAGGGAATTTAGGCAGGAGGCCGCCTAGGGACTGCAGATCTCAGCTGGGCTGCAAGGCGGATGCCCTCCTTCCCAGGAAGTGCTCTTGACCCTGAGGTTGGTGGTTGCTATTAGTATTTTTAATTTTGAATTACTTTTTCTCATTTTTTTAGAGCAGGATATTCTTTAATGAATCCAATATCTTCTCTTTTCCCCCTAAGTATCTGTGACTTCAGGTGCCCACCACAACATCCAGCTGTTTTTAGAGATGGGGTCTCGTTTTTGCTTAGGTTGATCTCGAATTCCTGAGCTCAAGCAATCCATCCACCTCAGCCTCCCAGAGTGGTGGGATTAGAGGTGTGAGCCACCTCGCCTGGCCCCCAAACATTTTTGTATACATGTAAACTTTTTTTTTTTTTGAGACAGAGCCTCAAGCTGTCACCCTGGTAGAGTGCCGTGGCATCACAGTTCACAGCAACCTCCAATTCCTGGGCTCAAGTGAGTCTCTTGCCTCCGCCTCCCAAGTAGCTGGGACTACAGGCGCCCCCCACAACACTCAGCCATTTTTTTTTTTGGTTGCAGCCGTCATTGTTGTTTGGCGGGCCCGGGCTGGATTCGATCCCGCCAGCTCAGGTGTACGTGGTTGGCGCCTTAGCCCATTGAGCCACAGGCACCGAGCCGTATACATGTAAACTTATAAAGATACATAATTTGATATAAATGATATTATACCAACATGCCGTTATTACAATAGTAAATATAGATGTTCAATGTCTACCAAGAATTTTAACACATATTTTCCCATCATTTCTTTCTGAATTTAATTTAATTTAATTTTTAAAATTTATTTATTTAATTTTATTTTAAAAGTAGAAGTATCTTTCCAAGGAATTATGGGTCAATCAGCATGACAAATAAGGTTCTGAACACTGAAATTACATATTTTTCAGACTATTAATTATTTGGTTATCAGACTCACTATAGTTACACCATGGTTAAGTTGATTTATTTGTGTGTGTTTATTTATTTATTTTATTTACTTATTTATTATTATTATTTTTTGAGACAGAGTTTCATCTTGTCACCTTGGGTAGGGTGCTGTGAGTACCCTGGCGTGGTGTTATAGCTCATAACAACCTCAAACTCCTGGGCTCAAGCAATCCACCCGCCTTGGCTTCCCAGACTGCTAGGATTACAGGTGTGAGCCACTGTGTCCAGCCCTGTTCATATATTTGAAAAGATATTATTTACCTGCTAAACATTTTTGTGAACTACTCATTAATCTTTTTTTTTTTTTTTTTTTTGGAGACAGAGCTACAAGCTATTGCCCTGGGTAGAGTGCCATTGCATCACAGCTCACAGCAAACCTCCAACTCCTGGGCTTAAGTAATTCTCTTGCCTCAGCCTCCCAAGTAGCTGGGACTACAGGCGCCCGTCACAAAGTCCGGCTATTTTTTGTTGTAGTTGTCATTGTTTGGCAGGCCCGGGCTGGATTCAAACCCGCCAGCTCTGGTGTATGGTGCCGAGACTACTCATTAATCTTTTATGTTTTGTTACATTTCTTTCCTGAGATTTCACTCAGCTAAGACATCCTCACATTCCTCATGCAAGTGACAAAGGTGATAACTACTTTTTTGTATCGGTTTCATCTCTTAGACAGCTTCTCCTCTAAATGATAGTGGTGTTGGTAGAGCCTACTTCGTACAATGTGTCCCAAATGTTGCCATACATAGGGGAAATGGGCAATTGTACATAAAGGTACCTATTTGCAAAATATTCATTACAAAATTTTACAAAATATTTATAAACTATTCCCTATGTATTGGCCACTTCTTTGTAAAAATTTGTAATGAATATTTTGTAAATAAAGGTACATATAGCTACAATTTCCCATTTTCCTTTTGTAAAGTGACTTTGCGACACACTGTATAATTTGCATAATTTATAATATATTGGGCTTTTAATAAACAGTACTTTATTATTATTATTATTTTATAAACAGTACTTTAAAGCTTTAAAGGTCCTTTTTGGTCTTGTAAATCAAGAAAAACAACTTGCAACCCACTAAGTTCCTTCTTGTCAATCTCCACACCAGATAAGAATTTTCAGAACTGTTTGTTAAATCAGGGCAAGGGGAAAAGAACAGGGCAGGGAATCCTCGGCTGCAACAGCCGGCTTCAAAGAATTCAGTGTGCTGGGAACGGCAGCCAACTGGGTGCGACTGACTGCACCCTTGCACCAAAGCCAGAGAACAAAGCTGAAGGGTGAGGAAATTAAGGAGATTCTTGAAGTGACTTCCCAGGAGGAATCTCAGACCAGCCACACCCAGTCCCTTCATCTTAGTAAATAACTCAGCAAAACTGCAAATGTGTTAACTGATTCCCTGCAGGAACCTCTCCCACAGAGTAGGGGATTTCTTCTTTACTGCTGCTACATGCAACTTCCCAAACCAGAGTGTGCCTGCAGGGGAAATGTGTGCTTTGCCCAAGTCACGGCATGTTTATCATAAGATGAACAAACAAATAGCAAATAGCTCTTGGAAGGTTTTCCCTACTTCCTGGCAGCAGAAAGAGAGCAGCTGTCTTATGATTTAACTGGGGATTTGGCCTTTTTAATATAGTTTTAAAAGTTTCTAGTAGAAACCCCCTTTTCTTCTGTATCTGTGAGTTAAACTGAAATTTGAAGTGTTCCTTCCAAGACAGGCTGAACTGATTGGAAATGAACTATAAAAATAAGTGTGGACCATGTAGGCATTCATTAATTTATTTACTCAGCATTTATTGAGCACCTACAATAACCAAGGCATAGAAATGGGGATTCAAAGATAATACATACAGTCTCTGTCCTCAAGGAAGCTAATAATGACAATTATTATAATGCTAAAATCAACAGACTGTGACAGAACAGTTATTATATACCAGGATTACTAAATGCTTTACTCCATTATCCAATTTAGTTTTCACAACACTGAAGTAGTATGCATTCCACTTTATAGATGAGAAAACTAAGGCTTGGAAAAATTCACTTGACTATGGTCATCCAGTTATATCCAATAAAAAAAGAAACCTAAACCTGGGGCCACTTGACTCTAAAGTTCTTCTCTTTAGTGCCTCACACAGAGGTAAACAGATGTTGATACTAACAAATTTACAATTTTGATTGGGCAGTAGGAAAGACATAAAAACCCATTTATTATTATTATTTTTTTTGACACAGAGCCTCAAGCTGTCACCCTGGATAGAGTGCTGTGGCATCACAGCTCACAGCAACCTCCAATTCCTGGGCGCAAGCGAGTCTCTTGCCTCTGCCTCCCAGGCAGCTGGGACTACAGGCGCCTGCCACAACGCCCGGCCATTTTTTGGTTGCAGCAATCATTGTTGTTTGACGGACCCGGGCTGGATTTGAACCCGCCAGCTCAGGTGTACGTGGCTGGCGCCTTAGCCCGCTGAGCCACAGGCGCCGAGCCAAAAAACCCATTTATTTTTAACCTTATAGGACATTATAGAATGTTAATAGATATTGACAAACATAAGCAAAGGCAGAATAAGTGCCATAGAGAGATCACCTTTGAATAGAGGTTGGGGAGGAACCAGGGATCAAAAGGACAAGACACATTCTTGGGCTGGGTCTATGTACAGATGGGCACGAATATGACACACATAGGAGAAAGTTCTACACTGAAGCAAAAGCAAAAATAAAGGTGTATAAGGAGAAAAGCATAGGAGTAGTTGGGGCAAGTGTTTTTATGAAGTGAGAATATAACCCACCAGTAAGGAAGCTGTGCTGGGAAAGGCTGGTGTTGGGCCATGAGTGGTCTCATGACTAATTAGTAGGCAGTGCAGAACTACCGCTGCTTAAAGCAGGGGTGACAAGCCTAGGGCTGTGCTTTAGAGAATTACATTTACACAAAGTCTTGCAGTAGTTCTCATGTTTCAATGTGTATCAGAATCACCTGCAGAGCTTTTAAAATGTCAGGGTCCCAGCCCAAAAGGTTCTCCTTAAATTGGTCTCAGGAGGAGCCTAGGAAACATGAAAAGAAAACATTCTTTTTCTTTTTTTTTTTTAGCAGTTTTTGGCCAGGGCTGGGTTTGAACCCACCACCTACAACATATGGGGCCAGTGCCCTAGTCCTTTGAGCCACAGGTGCCACCTGGAAGCAGTATTTTTTTAAAGCTCCCTAACTGATCCTAATATGCAACCAAGGTTGAAATCACTTATGTTAAGCAAAGACTGAAGCAAAGGAAAAAAACATTAAGAAGTTACTCAATGTGTCCCAAACGTCAGTGACTGTAAGAATCACCTGAAATACTTGTTAAAAAATAAACATCCAGGCCCCTTGCTGGCTGGCTCTAATTGAGTAGGTATGAGATGGGATCAAGGAATCTGTCTTTTTGACAACATCTCCAAAATGTCTAACAATGGGTGTGAATTAGGGTCATGTGTTGGCAGTGGAAATGATGAGCAGGTTACATCAAACAAAATAAAACTAGAAAAGATTACATTTTCAACATTATTTATACTTGCTTTCATATACGTCCAGCTTAAAACCCATCAAAACAACCAAATTGGAGTATGGTTTATTTAACTAACTAACATGGTTTCATTTGATTCATAGTGTATAAACTTTAATTTCATTAGCCTCCTAAGTAGCTGGGATTATAGTCTTGTGCCACCATGGGGTCTCACTCTTCCTGAGGCTGGTTGGCCTCAACTCCTGGTCTCAAGTGATCCTCTCACCTTAGCCTCCCAATGTGCAAGCATTACAGGCATGAGTGACCATGCCAGCCCTGGTGTTTTTTCTCTTATAGGACACTAATCCTTTCTACCAGATTATGGTCCTACCCTTAAGACTTCATTTAAACTTAATTATCTCCCTATAGGCCTTTTCTTCAAATACAGTCAAGTTGGATATATGAATGGTGGTGGGAGGACACAATTAAATCCATAGCAGCCTTTGAGGTATCTGATCTCTTTAAAAAAATGACATCACTAAACAACTTATACATGATGTTACAAAATACTTTTTTCCAAACAAATAAAATTCTTTTAAACTGGCTAGATAATTGTTCATTGATTTCTCCAAGGTGATCACTCATTAATGATCATGTGAGCAACTCTGCTTTGACATAAAAATGTACTGTCTGTCACTCCTTTTTTGAACATTTGGATCAGTAAAACTAAAAGAAATAGTAGAATGGAAGTCTAAATGTTAAAGACAAATCTATTGATATTAAAAAAAAATTTTTTTTGAGACAGATGTTACTCTGTTGCTTGGGCTAGAGTGCAGTGGTATCATTATAGCTCACTAAAACTGCAGAATCCTTGGCTCAACAGATTCTCTTGAATCTCAGTCTCAGTCTCCTAAGAACAGAATCTCAGTCTCCTAAGTAGCTGGGATTATAGGTGTGCACCACCATGCCTGGCTAATTAAAAAAAAATTCCTTTTGTAGAGATGGGGTTTCTCACTAATTTGCCCAGGCTGGTCTCAAACTCCTGGCTTCAAGTAATCTTTCTTCCTTGCCCAAACAAAATCTATTAGTATTTGAAGCTACTTATCTGTATGAATCACAATTTTCTTGACACACTTTTATCTTAAAACCAAATATAATAGGGCAGCGCCTGTGGCTCAGCGAGTAGGGCGCCAGCCCCATATACCAAGGGCTGCGAGTTCAAACCCGACCCCAGACAAACTGCATCAAAAAATAGCTGGGCGTTGTGGCGGGCGCCTGTAGTCCCAGCTACTCGGGAGGCTGAGGCAAGAGAATCACCTAAGCCCAAGAGCTGGAGGTTGCTGTGAGCTGTGACTCTACGGCACTCTACCGAGGGTGACAGAGTAAGACTCTGTCTCTACAAAAACAACAACAACAAAAAAACAAATATAATAAATCCTCAAATCATATTCAATAGGTTCTTAGAAACTACAACTTTAAGTGAAATGATATATGACAAGACCAATTTTACTATAGCTAATAGATAATAAACAAGGGTTAAGTTTTGGCTTGGCGCCTATAGCTCAGTGAGTAGGGAGCCAGCCAAATACACCAAAGCTGGCGTGTTCGAGCCCAGCCCAGACCTGCTAAGCAACAATTGACAACTGTATCCAAAAAAATAGCCAGGCATTGTGGCGGGTACCTATAATCCCAGCTACTTGGGGGGCTGAGGCAAGAGAATCGCTTAAGCCCAGGAGTTTGAGGTTGCTGTGAGTTGTGACGCCATGGCACTCTACCGAGGGCAACATAGTGAGACTGTCTCAATTTAAAAAAAAAAAAAAGAAGAGTTACGTTCCTACAGTGTATTTCTCAAGATTCAAAACACTTCTAATATTAAACACTGAAGTAAATGTGA
Organism: Arctocebus calabarensis; assembly: GCA_963573935.1. NCBI lineage: Eukaryota > Metazoa > Chordata > Mammalia > Primates > Lorisidae > Arctocebus > Arctocebus calabarensis. The sequence continues at coordinate 19,742 of CAUYON010093561.1, forward strand.
GCTATATATATAAGATTAATAAAAGCAAGTAAGATAATTATTGACAGTTTTTTTTTTGAGACAGAGTCTCACTATGTCACCCTTGGTAGAGCACTATGGTGTCACAGTTCACATCAACCTTAAACTCTTAGGCTTAAACGATTCTCTTGCTTCAACCTCCCACATAGCTGGGACTACAGGCACACTCTACAATGCCTGGGTATTTTTTTTCTTTCTTCATTTTTTTTTTTTTTTGAGACAAAGTTTCACTATGTCGCCCTTGGTAGAGTGCTATGGCATCACAGCTCACAGCAACCTCAAACTCTTGTGCTTCAGGAATTCTCTTGCCTTAGACTCCCAGGTACCTGGGACTACAGGCGCCTGCCACAATGCCTGGCTATTTTTTTTTTGTTGGAGTTGTCATTGTTGTTTAGCAGGCTCAGGCCAGATTCAAACCCACCAGCCCTGGTGCATGTGGCTGGTGCCCTAACCACTGAGCTATGGGTGCTGAGCCTATTTACACAATTTTTAGTGAATCACTGAATAACACTAGTCACAGTAGTGGTGGGTTAAATATAAATCAAGGAATTAATGTCTACAAAGCAAAAACAGTAAGGAGCACCTTCAGTCACCATATAGAGTAGAGGGCTTACTCAACACTTCCATACTGCATTGTTTATTGCATTCACTTGTGTGATTATCATCCGTTTTAAGAATATTTTTATTTTTTTTTATTTTTTATTTTTTTTTGAGACAGAGCCTCAAGCTACCACCCTGGGTAGAGTGCCATTGCATCACAGCTCATAGCAACCTCCAATTCCTGGGCTCAAGCGAGTCTCCTGCCTCCGCCTCCCAAGTAGCTGGGACTACAGGCGCCTGCCACAACGCCCGGCCATTTTTTGGTTGCAACCGTCA